>ML316708.1:0-87584 GCA_005239505.1 Nicotiana paniculata | reverse complement strand
ATATATATATATATATATATATATATATATATATATATATATATATATATATATATACGAAGTAGGGTCGTCCCAAACAAATATACCTCCTCTTACGTGAAATAAGACACTTTTTTGGAGTTGGATGTGCATGGTCGCGCACCTAGAAGTGTGGCCGCGCACTTTTCATACTGTTCTGCCCCATATGCGCGGACATCGTGCGGCCACGCACTTTTCACCCTGCTATATTGGGAATTTTAAAAAACACAAAACATGAAATTGTAGCCTTTGAATTAGCTTTCCAACAATTTATTGTGGAGCCGAAACGGAGGTTGGAGCGAAAAGTTATGGATATTTTACTAGACACTGCGCAGTATGCCTGCTCGATTCTTCGTTCGTTCTTAGCTATCATCTGTTGATCCCCGAGCACGATAACGACTTAATTCCTTGAGCTTTTACTCTGACTTTAAATATCCAAATCATTTGAATTCATTCCATAACATCTACATAGATCGAAATCACTCCTACAAGGCATAAAACACACAATTAGTGCAAAATACTAGTGATTAAAGCTCAAACTCAACTAAAGTGCAGTAAATTAGAATGTAATAATCGACTAAAACATGAGATTATAAACTACCATCAATACCCCCACACTTAAACCATTTCTTGTCCTCGAGCAATCAAATCACACTTTATATAGACACAACCTTACTAAGGAACTCTCCTAACTCATTACACCAAGAATATTTAAAATAGACTAAGCACAATAGTGTAACATCTTCACCTCAAGATTGGACTCACAAATACCACGCATTATTCACATCTCACTCAGTTACTCCAACATAGAGTTCAATGACATTACCTTTCCTTCATGAATTATGTGCCCTCACACAACAAAAGAGAATAGTTCCACACACAATAAAAATTATGAACAATTAGGAACTCAAGATAGAAATAATTCACTCACTCTCAGAAACAACATTCATATGCCACAAAATATGCATCATAGGCTTGCCCGTAGTGTACTATTCTACTAATTGAGCTCATTCAGTCAAGAATCAAGTAGGACTTTAACTAGTTATAATGTAGGCTGCGGGACGAGTAGGATACATTTAGATATAAGAGTGACTACACCTCCATAAGCACTTTAATACATACACTTTAACAATCAAAACCCCAAACTTTTGTCAAACCATACTCCACATTGACATCAACATGCATTAACTCCCCAAATTAGTTAGGCACCATTATTTGAAGAGTTACCACTTATCAATGAATCTCGTTCACAACAATACAACTATTTTTTTTATTTTCTTGTTCAATCCAAGTGGCTCTTACTTTTTCAAAAAAAAAAAATACACCTTTCTCCTTATTTCATTAGTTCCACTCAAAAGCCAAACCAACCACACCACACTTTAACTTTTACAAAGCTCATAACAATTTTTAAGTGCTCATGAGAGGTAAATGGTTCAAATAGACGGTGAATTCAAACAAATGGGTAAGGATTATAATGTGGTTTCCAAAAAATAAGATTACAGGCTCAATGTGGTTAACTACGATATATAACAATTAGGTGGGTAATAGCATATAACTAGCTCAACATAGAAACACCTTATCACTTCCAAGATTGAATAAAACTACTATTTCGCTTTGCAAACACACGAGTTCAGTTCTAGACACCAAATGAAATGCATAGAATCATACAAACATCACACGCACATGGCACATAACTCACTCAAGATTGGCCTCATTAAGAAACTCTACTTAAAGCAATTAAGAAAAGTTAAGATCATACAATTTAAGGTACTTATATAAGAATAAAAACTGAGATTAAGCGTCACAACTAACGCACTTGCTATTCTCAAGGCATAACAAAGTCAAGAGATATTGCTTTCATTTCAAACCATAGCACAAGGTTTCCTACTTCTAATAAAAATAAAAACTAAGTACACCCGGTTCAAGCCAAACCCTTGGAAAAGAACCGCGGCAAAAAGAAAAACAAAGGAGGAATTAATACACTAACTACAAAAGAAAATATTTTTGGCTTTTTCATTAGTCTTAATTCCTTCAATAAACTCGTCGAATGATATCCATCATTGGGAAAAGAAAAAAAAATTTAAATTTTTTATGGATTATCAATATTTTTCTATCAAACTACTGCGACTAACCAAAAAAAACAAAAACCAACTTAATACACATACAACAAACATACAAACATATCCCCCACCCCAGACTTTAAGTTGTCGCATGTCCCCATGACACAAAATTAAAAATCATAAGGTAGAGGAAACTTCCCTGAATCTCTAGTCGGTGTTTGAGTCGAAGTCGGGCTCCACTCCAAGCGCCTGAACTAGTGCAAATATCCATGCAAACAGCTTCTTCTCAGCCTTCTTGGGGTACACTCCACACTTATCTTTTTTGCTAACAGCAGCCTTCTCTTTCACGCCCTTCGCCTTCCACTCAACATTTGTAGATGGCTCCTCCTTTTTCACTCTAGTTGCTACTTTAATCTCAAAGATCATTGTATCCTCACCCACTCTAAGCATGAGTTTTCTATCATGTATATCTAGTATAGCTCTACCCGTTGCTAAAAATGGTCTTCCTAGGATGAGCGGGACCTCCTTGTTCTCCTCCATATTCACCACTATGAAATCTACAGGAAATATGAACTTATCCACCCGCATCAAAACATCTTCTACTATCCCCTCGAGTGTTATAGTCGTTTGGTCTGCCAGCTGCATAGGTATTGGCACTGACATTATCTCTCCAATATCCTTCTCCAGTTTCCTGTAAATAGACAATGGAATTAGATTAATTCAGGCACCTCAATCACTTAAAGATTTATCAAAGTTAAGAGTGCCTAAAGAAAGGTACAGTAAAACTCCTTGGATCTCCACACTTTTGTGAGAGTTTAATGATGAATGCGCTCATTGTGGGTGTGCAGACTTCGGAGGGGATCCTTAATCCTAAGAGCTATAATAAGCTAGATCCAGGCATAAATAAATAAATAAAAACATACTACAGCGTGCAACCCGATTCCTTAATTATCACTCACAATTAGGCCCTCGGCCTTACTTAGTCAATAATCTCTGCAATCTCTCCGGCTCACAATGATCATGCTAAGCAACCCTAATAAATGATACAAGATGTGAAAATATACGATAATATATACTTAGATATGATATGTAATGATGAATGCGACTGAGTGAGGAGCGCAAAATCGGCGGCTCGCTGGTTGAATATAATATTGAAAATATCGTATCCACATGGATTGGATCTAAACAGTGTTTTTGTAGCTTCTAGTCTTATTGTTATTCAAGATGATCAACAATTTGGAGTTATGTCAATTAAAACGAAAATTAACTAAAAGTCCAACTATTGGCTAATGACAATTTCAACAAGTGTAAGCCAGCAAATATCAATATGAGGAAATAGGGGTTGATTGGATAGGTGCAAGATACTTGTTTGGGAATTAACTCTAGTTACATCACTCTATGGTTTAAGCGAGTATCTCGAATTCACTCTATTATTAGTTCGAATATTCAGTAGGAACTCATTTCTCGATTAAGTCTCAAACTCACAATACAAACTAAGTTAAGCTCAAGGAAGATATGCAAGAATTCGTAGTGGCTTAATCTTTAGGAGAACCTCTTTCGATTATCCTTCTAACTAGGTCTAAGAATTAATTCAACTAGCCTCTTCAGACTATTAATAAGAATCAATGAATGCAATTAATAAGATAATGCATAACATCACAAGTTATGACTCTTTCGATTACATAAACATGTGAATATGTATGCAATAATAAAAATACCCAAAACGTTTCAATACACAAACATTAGAGTTAATATCCACAAACAATTCTCAAAACACCAAATCCATCAATACCTAAGGAATAATTACTCTATGGATATGGAGAAATTCATCACTATTAATTTTAAGTCAAAAGAAAACATAAAACATCCAAACCCTTGTCTTGAGTGACGATTGAATGATGAAATCCTTGAGCTTTTGCTTCTCTACCTCCTCCTTGGCTTCCTTAGGTCTAAGATGTGTCAAAAGTCCTTAAAATACCATTTTTCATGTATATATACCAAGTAGGGTCGGGCCCAAACAAATATACCTCCTCCTACGCAAAATAGGACACTTTTTTGGAGTTGGACGTGCATGGGCGCGCACCTGGAAGTGTGCCCGTGCACTTTTCACATTGTTCTGCCTCATATGCACGGACAGTGTGCGACCACGCACGTTTCACCCTGTTACATTGGGAACTTGAAAAAATGCAAAACATAAAAATTGTAGCCATGTGAATTAGCTTTCCAACAGTTTATTGTGGAGCCAAAACGGAGGTTCGAGAAAAATATTATGTATATTTTACTAGACACTACACAGTATGCCGGTTTGATTCTTCGTTCGTTCTTAACTATTATCCGTTGATCCCCGAACACGATCCCGACTTAATTTCTTGGGCTTTTACTCAGAATTCATAGCTTCAAATCAGTTGGGTTCATTCCATGACACCTACATATCTAGCAACCACTTCTACAAGGTATAAAATACACAACTAGTGCAAAACACAAAGATTAAAGCTCAAGTACTCTAGCAAAGAGTATAGTAAAAATGTTCAGATAAGATAGCTGCACAGTTCCTCTGAATCGACCAAACCATAAATCACACGGTGCACGCCCATACGCCCATCACCTAGTATGCGTGTCACCTCAACATCAATCACATAACACGTAATTTAGTGTTTCATACCCTCAACACAAAGTTTAGAAGTATTACTTACCTCGAACAAGCCAAATCCAATACCAAGCGAGCCAAGCGATGCTCCAAAAATTCCATCCCGCGTGTACCGACTTCTGGACGGCTCAAAACTAGCCAAAAGTAACTCAAATACATCAATTAATGCCAAAGGAATAACCCATCGATAAAGGTCAAATCTTTAATCAATAGCCTAAAATCAATCCAAAAGTCCAACCCGGTCTTCGGCCTTGGAACATAACAAAACTTATAAAATCTGACAACCCATTCAATTACGAGTCCAATCATACTAGTTTCACTCAAATCCGACTATGAATCGACGTTCAAAACTCAAAAATTCACTCTATGAAACTTCAAGCAAAACCCCCCAATTTCTCTTTTGAAATCATCAACAAAATACCAAAAACGAGAATAGATTCATAAAATATAATCTGAACCGAGTATAAAACACTTACCCCAATCCTTGTGATGAAATTTGCTTCTTCTATTGCTTCACCCCGAGCCCCGAATATCAAAATATGATAAAAGACCACTCTTGTGACTCCTTTGTTGCTTCTACGACCATCACACCTGCACAAATTCAACCGCAGGTGCGCAACACCAACAACAACAACTATGAGTGACCAAATAAGAATGAGAAATGGTCCGAACCTCGTCCGGAACTCATCCGGACCGCTCGGGACCTCGTCCGGAACTCATCCAGACCCCTCGGGACCCCGTCTGAATATACTAATAAGTCCCATAACATAATAGGACCTACTCAAGGCCTCAAATCACACATAGCAAAATCGAAATGTTGAATCGCACCTCAATTCAAATTTGAATGAACTTTAAACTTCCAACTTCCAAAACTCGCGTCGAAACATATCAAATCATTCCGGAATGAACTCAAATTTTTCACACAAGTCCCAAATGACACAACAAATATATTTCAATTCCTAGAACCTCAATCCGAATTCGATACAATTAAAGTCAACTCCCGGCCAAACTCATGAACTTTCCAAAGCTACAAATTTCCAACTTTGGTCAATTAGCGCCGAATCATTCTAGAAATATCCAAATTGAAATCCGGGAATACACCCAAGTCCAAAATCACCATCCGGACCTAATTGAGCCCTCAAAACTTAAACCCGGGATCAAATTCACAAAAGTGAAATTTGGTCAACTCTTCCAACTTAAAGCATCAATCATAAAATTCATTCTTCTAAATCGATTCCTATTAACTTGAAAACCAAAACTGACGATCCACACAAGTTATAATACATAATAAAGAGATACTCATGCCCTCAAACTACCGAGGGAAGTTCAAATGCTCAAAATGACCGGTCGATTCGTTACATCCTCGCTCACTTAAATATACGTTTATCCTCGAACGTGTCGGGAGTCGTTCCAAAGCCGTCAAATCGCTGTGTAACCTTACCATGCACATACACGGCGTTGATCCCACGTTACCCTATTTCATATAGGCCTGAAAACACAACATAACTGAAGATCCTTACTTCAACCTTAGCCTGTAGATCACAAAATCAAATTTCCAACATTCGAAATTTCCTATAAGATCTGAGTCTTGCATATACACATTGTATAAGTCTGAACTGGCTGTATCAAGCCATAAATAGAACCCAAGATGCATTCACATGACATACCATAAAACTCGCATAGTCGTAGCAAAATTACCGATCACAATAGGTTCTCAAACAACCCAATACCGGTAATAAACCTCATATCTAAAAAAAACCTTGTTCTGAAACCTTTGTACACTGCAAATGATGAAAGAAACATGCAGAAATTCATAACTATTTATCAGATCAACAAGTCATGGATCTCTCTCTTGTCCGACAAAAACCACTGCCAAATTCTAAGTCGATCATCAACATTATCCTTCCAAATATACCGCAACCAGATTTGATAGCATATATTCTAGGTCCAACCACCTCATCTTATCAAATTCAACCACCCTGTTGACGTGCCACACCAATACAACCTTAAGCCACAACACGTGTAATACGTGCACAATACGCAATAATTCAAGTGTACTCAAACATAGAAAATGACTCAAATGAGAGAACTGTCCCACAAGATCATATCGCCACAACAAAATACTAAGAACCCATCCAAACACTAGTCCATCTAAAATATCCCAAGCCACCATTCTCAAAATCAATAACCACATGTAATTCGACATCAAGTACCCAAGGTGCATGACCATAACCATTGTATACGGTCAAAATCGGGCATACACAATTTCATTGGCAGGGGAGTTACCTCGAGGGTAGCCTCGTAATGGGTCGGACTCGAGCTCGAAGGTAGGACATCAAGCCTAGATATTGAAGTGTCTGTTGCGATCCAGGCCAACAACAATCAAGACCAAGCATGGCTGACTTCGAGTAAGGTGTAACAATAGAATGGTGAGATATCAGTAATCAGTCGAAGATCACGGCGGAAATCCCAGAACAAATCAAATCAAAGCGGTTATTGGTTCCAATCATGGGGTATTCTTCCATAATTAGAATTGTACCTTATTTAAGATTTCTCTATTATATAAAGAGGGATGCCATTCACTTGTAATGATCATTATTCACTTATAAGAATCTAAACATCCGTTACTCTATTTAATTCACCTATTGTTCATCACTGTTGCTCCATTTCTGTATTGTTCTTACTATCATACCTCGAGACCTTCTCGATTCAGGTCGAGGCATTGCTTGCATACTGGTTTGATTTATCTTATTGTCTAATTTATCTATTTAACTCTTTGTTTATCAATTGGTATTGGATTAAATCATGTATCCTTAAAACCACAAAATAAGTTTAATTGTTACTCGATTTTTAGGGTAAACAGTTTGGCGCCCACCATGGGGCTAAGTAGTGATTGTTCAATACTGATTCTGGTAAAACACACTATTTTACGCTTGTTCTTATCAAGTATTTTTGCTTTCAGGTTAAGACATGCCAAAATCACAAAACGCGTCCACACACGTTGACAATGGCCTTGGATTCCACGGGAAAAATGAGAATATTATTGCTGCAGGAGTCGAGGTGCCACAATCTAATCTCGGAGGAGCACTGGTTGCCAAACCAGTCGATGTCAGTTCGCACGTAGCTCTAAATGCAGACCTGGGTGCAGATCTCGATGGGATTATATGCAGAGAAGGTCGATCTGGTGGCCAAGAAACACATGGAAGAGGAGACGAAGGAGTCAGTCTCTAAGTGATTTTTGAGATGTTTCAGGCTCAGCAAGCCGCTATTGCTCAGTTACAAAATCAACATAGAACTCCGAATAGGGTCGAACCGAAAATTACTTGCAGTACCGAGCCAGTACCGAAAATGTCGAATGGTAACGAATCGGGGACTGATCATGAGATAATGAAAATGCTCGAGGAGCTCAGCAAAAGTATTGAAGTAGGGGAGCAGAAAATCGAAGCCAACGATAAATAATGGAGACATATAACTCCCGAGTTGATCAGATACCGGGGGAACCACCAATCTTGAAAGGGATGGATTCGAAGAAATTTGTACAAAAGCCATTTCCTCCAAGTGCGGATCCGAATCCATTCCAAAGAAGTTCGTATGCCGGACATACCCAAATATAATGGGACCACCGACCCCAACGAGCATGTTACTTCCTATACATGAACCACCAAGGGTAACAATTTAGAATATGATGAAATCGAATCAGTGTTGTTGAAAAATTTTGGAGAGACCCTGTCGAAGGGAGCAATGATTTGGTATCACATCCTACCACCAAATTCCATCGACTCATTTTCCATGTTAGCAGATTCTTTCGTAAAGGCGCACGCCGGAGCCATAAAGGCCGCGACATGGAAATCAGAACTTTTCAAGCTAAGATAGAGGGATAATGAAATGCTGAGGGAGTTCGTGTCCCGATTTCAAATGGAACGCATGGAGTTGCCACCGATCACAAATGAATGGGCCGTTCAAGATTTCACCCAAGTGTTGAATGAACGGAGTTCGATAGCATCATGTTAGTTGAAAAAAAATTTGATCGAGTATCCAGTTATAACTTGGGCAGATGTGCACAATCGATATCAATCGAAGATCAGGGTCAAGGACGATCAACTAGGAGTCCCTTCTGGTTTAGTGCACCCAAACAGGTCGACAGTTAAAAATCAGAGGGATGTCGATAGGGAGCCAAGTTCGAACAAAGATATACCACAGATCAAAGGAACAATGGTCCGGGACACAATTTCGCTCGAAATGATCGAAGAAGTGACCAAGGATAGAATTCACGGGGACTTATGAGCAAAAATTATTTTGGCAAGTATGACAATCCCATAGAGGCACCTCGGTTATCGGAATATAACTTTAGAATCGATGCATCAAGCATTGTATTGGTAATAGGAAGGATCAAAGATACTAGGTGGCCAGACCCATACAGACCGATCCTTCCTAAAGAAACCCAATTTGATGTGAAAGTATCATGGCATGCATGGTCACAGGACTGAGGATTGCAGGCAATTAATGGAGGAGGTAGCCCATCTATTCAAAGAGGGCCACATTCAAGAGTTCCTCAACGATTGAGCCAAGAATCATTTGAGAGAAAGGGACTCCAACAAGAATAATGAACAGGAGGAACCTCAACATGTCATTCATATGATCATCGGTGGGGTCGACATTCCGTAGGGACCCGTATTCAAACGCACTAAGGTACCATTCACTAGGAAAAAATGAACCCTAGATCATGTTTTAGAAGGCACCTTATCATTCAATGACAAAGAACCAAAAAGAATTTCTCAGCCCCACAACGACGCTCTGATAATTTCTATCTTATTAAATAAAGTTCAAGTTAAGCGTGCTTTAGTGGATCCAGGTAGCTCGATAAATATCATCCGATCGAGGGTCGTAGAGAAGCACGGTCTACAAGATCAAATCGTGCCCACAGCTCCGGTCTTAAACGACTTTAATATGGCTAGTGAAACAACTAAAAGGGAGATTATCCTACTAGTTAACGTGGCTGGAACCATTCAAGACACCACGTTCCACCTAATCGGGGGTGACATGAGATACAATGACCTACTCAAAATTCCTTGAATCCACAATATGAGGACAGTCCCTTTGACGCTCCACCAAAAGATGAAATTCCCAATGTCGGACGATACAAAAATAGTGTACGGGGAGCAACATTTCGCAAAGGAAATATTTGCGGTCTATTAGGTACCACCGATATCGATGCTATCAACCTCTGAAAAGTCAAGCATCAAAGGTAAATAGGAATTCAAATAGCAATCATTGCCACTAGGCTCGGCCGAATGGGGGAAGCAGGAGATAGAAGAAGAAGAAGAGGAGGATTTTTTGACCCCTCAAACTTTTGTTGTTCCCGAAGATTCTGACGCCACCAAATCAACGGTCGAAGAGCTGGAATAGGTTATATTGATCGAGTACTTGCCCGAGCGAAAGGTATACCTTGGAACAGGGTTAACACCCGAACTCAGGAAGAAGCTTATTCAATTTCTTATTGATAACATAAATTGTTTTTCTTGGTCCCACTTAGACATGACAGGGATCCGACCGGAGATAACAACGCCTCGACTAAGCCTAGACCCTAAGTTCAGACCAGTGAAGCAAAAGAGAAGACCCCAGTTCGAGGTAAAGCACGCATTCACAATGGACGAGGTAACTAAACTCAAAATAGGGTCCATTCGGGAGGTAAAATATCCCGAATGGTTAGCCAATGTGGTCGTAGTTCCTAAAAAAGGAAACAACCTTAGAATATGTTTACATTATAAGGATTTAAACAAGGCATGCCCCAAAGATTCTTTTCCACTGCCTAACATCGATCGCATGATCGACGCCACAGCCGACTACGAGATCCTTACTTTTCTCGATGTGTCACGCCCTAAAACCGAGGGACGAGACCGTCGCCCAACCGGATGATCCCGGTCAAGCGGACCTGGATTTCCTTTCCTACCCAACGCATCACCCCGTGTTTATAAATACATTATTCCACATGAATTAGCAATTTAGATTTTAAGCATGAATCTACTACTTGAGTTCATATTATCCTTTATCATTTCCACATTTGATAATCACAAAACATAAAATAATTCCGATTCGGACCACGATTACTAGTAAACACATTTACCGCCAAAAATACATATATGTACAACCCATATCATGTCTACGGAGCCTCTAAGAGTACTAAGGGTTTACACAATACTTGCCGGCAACAAGGCCCCGACTATACCTTAAAAGACGTAACATATACAAAAAAAATGATGTAGACTACACATGGCCCCGAGAGGAAGTGGGGCTCACCGGATTTGCTGAAGGTACGAAGGGGAAACACCACTATCGGCGGTCTGAGCTACCTGCTATGGAACCACCTACATCCATATAACAGATGTAGCGCCCCCGACAAAAGGGACGTTAGTACTTTGGAATAGTACTAGTATGTATGAACAAACTTTATTCCAAGTAGAATCAAACAATACACAATTAGAAAGCAGTTAGGATAACCACACAAGTATACAGAAAACCACAAATGAAGATTTCACAGTTACTTGTTTAAATTTCTCATCTGTTACGGCGCGCAACCCGATCCCATCATATTTTCTCATCTCGCACTTATTACTTCGTGTTGCGGCGCCCAACCCGATCCCACCGTATAATAAAATTTCACCCTTATTACCTCTCCACCCTTATTACTTCGTGTTGCGGCGTGCAACCCGATCCCACCGTACGTTCCCATTTCATAACAACAATCACCAACAATTAAATCACAAGGATATTTATCATGAAGGATATAAGTTCATATCAACTAATAACTATGCGAAATCAAGGCACAATGACCCTTACCAATCAGCAATTCATATATGGTGTTGCCACAATCATTTAACTCAATAAAATCAGCCCATATTTACTTTTACTATTTACTACACAACATTTAGCACTTGGATACATTCAACACTTTATTTCATTATCATTTCTTTCATTTTTCAGCACATCCTCTCATATCGATGTATTCAACATTTAACGAGCTTTACACATGGTAGGATAAGCACAAAGAATCACCCTTCATAATCTCAATTAGCATGGTAATTGACTTAAGAAAATGAGAGAATGAATTTGTACAACTCGACACAGCAGGACAAACAATTCACATATGCTTAAGCAAGAATTTCATACCGTGTACTCGGACACCAACAAGGTAACTCTATTAATATTAAAGTTAGCCATACATATCTTGATTTGAAATATTTCCTTAATTTCTACCACAATTCACCCGACCTTCGAGCACCTTCAATCTAGTTCATAATGTGCCATAATTTAACTTAGAATTAGGAACATTGATCATGTCTTGAACTCACTTGATCATTCTATCAAACACTAAGTGTTCTTTTATATTAAATGGCCTCTTTTTAGTGAAAGATTACTCAGACCCACTTCCTTTTACTAGATTATGATTAGTTGGTTACATTCATGCAAGGCTCCTACCCTTATCTTCATGAATTCACCTAACCATGTTGTATTTCAACAAAAATCTGGAAATTTAGGTTGATGGGGTAGAAGCTTACCTCTTGTAGTGAAGAAAATAGTGTCCTACTAGATCAATTCCAGGCCTGAGTAGTGATGGAGGAACAAATTGAGGAATATGGAATTCTCTCTCTCTAGAACTCACTCTCTCCTATCTCTAATTTATCAGAAAATGAGCTTAAAATTAAAAGGGGAGGTGTTTTAATGAACTGGTGGTCGGGTATGAAATTAGAAATTTAACAGTCCCGAAGCAGAAATGCGATCGCATTCCTGCTATGCGGTCCGCATTCCTGTCGCATAATTGGCCCTCAAATGGGCCAAAAAGAAAAGTAGACTGTCCAAGTATGCGACCATTATACGGTCTGCATACCTGTTATGCGATCGCATAGTGGGTCGCATAACTCCCTCCGTAAAAGTCAAGGTGCACGAATGCGACAACTGTGTGGCCCGCATTCGTGAAATGCGATCGCATTCTAGGCCGCATAGTTGTCCTCAAAATGGACAGCAAACTGTCCAGGTATGCGACCACTATGCAGTCCGCATACCTGATCTGCGATCGCATAGTGGACCGCAGACTTGCACAAAAAGGGTGCGTTTTAAGAATTTCTACAGTTATAACAACACGGGGACCTATTTGGGCATTATTATTAGCCATGAAATTCTACAGGTCTTTACACGATGCCTATTCCGGCTACAATCAAATTCAGATTAACCCGGAAGACCAAGGAAAGACTTAGTTATCACCAAGTACGGAACATATTGTTAAACTGTAATGCCCTTCAGGCTAAAAAATGCAGGAGCTACTTACCGACGCCTAGTAAATAAAATGTTGAAGAACACATAAGTAAGTCAATGGAAGTATATATTGATGACAGGCTAGTTAAGTCCCTGCGTGTAGAGTACCATTTGACTTATTTGCAGAAAACGTTCGAGATTTTAAGGAAATATAACATGAAGCTCAACCCCGAGAAATGAGCTTTCAGGGTCAATTCGGGAAAGTTCCTTGTCTTCATGGTGTTGAATCAGAGGATTGAGATCAACCCCGATAAAATCGAATCCATCGAAGACATCACCGTCTTGGACAGTGTAAAAGTCGTGCAGAGAATGACTGGATGCATAGCTGCCTTAGGCCGATTCATCTCGAGGTCGTCAGATCGAAGCCACATGTTTTTCTCTCTACTCAAAAAGAAGAACGATTTGCCTGGACCCCGAAATGCCAATAGGCATTAGAGGAATTGAAGTGATACCCATCGATCCCACCACTGCTTCACACTCCAAAGGAAGATAAGAAACTTTACTTGTACTTGGCAGTATCAGAAATCGCAGTAAGTGGTGTCCTGGTTCGAGAAGAGCAAGGTACGGAATTCCCTATTTATTACCTAAGTCGAACTTTAGGAGAAGAAGAAACTAGATATCCCCACTTAGAGAAATTGGCACTTGCATTGATAAGCGCCTCTAGAAAGTTAAAACCATAATTTCACTGTCACCCCATATGCGTATTGAACACCTACCCACTTTGTAATATTTTGCACAAGCTCGAGCTGTCGGGCCGATTGGTCAAATGGGTCGTTGAACTTAGTGGGTACGATATCAAATATCAACCCCGAACGACCATCAAGTCTCAAATTTTATTGGACTTAATGGACGATTTCACACCAACCCTCGTACCCGAAGGTGAAACGAAACTCTTGTTAAAATCGGGTACATCATCGGGGGTGTGGACCCTTTTCACAAACAGTGCTTCGAATGTGAAGGGGTCCGGGCTAGGTATCATTTTAAAGCCACCCACGGGTAACACTATTAGGAAATCTATTAAAACTTCTAAGTTGACTAACAATGAGGCCGAGTACGATGCCATGATTGTAGGTCTCGATCTAGCTAAAATCTTGGGAGCAGAAGTCATTGAAGCAAAGTGTGACTATTTACTGGTGGTGAACCAAATAAACAAAACCTTCGAAGTTCGAGAGAAAAGAATGCAAAGGTATTTGAACAAGCTGTAGGTAACTTTTCCCCATTTTAAGGAATGGACCTTGCAACATGTACCTCGATAAAAAAACAGTGAAGCCGATGCGCTCGCAAACTTGGGGTCATCAGTCGAGGAGGACGAGATCAGCTCGAGGACTGTCGTTCAAATCTCGAGATCCGTGGTCGAGGAAGGTCACGCTGAGATAAAATCTACAAGCTTAAACTGGGATTGGAGGAACAAATATATTGAATACTTGAAAAATGGAAAGCTCACACCGGACAGAGGGCCCTACGAACCAAAGCTGCTCGATTCACATTGGCTGAAGGTGGAACATTATACAGGATAACATTCGACGGAACATTGGCAGAGTGTTTGGGACCAGGGGACACTGATTATCTATCACGAGAGGTTCATGAAGGCACTTGTGGGATCCACTCCGGCGCCGAATCACTGATTCAGAAAGTCATTAGAGCAGGATACTATTGGGATAACATGGAAAAAGACACTAAGGAGTTTGTTCAAAAATGTGATAAATGTCAAAGGTTTGCACCGATTATCCACCAGGCCGGAGAACAACTTCATTCGGTCCTATCCCCATGGGCATTCATGAAATGGGGGATGGATATCGTCGGCCCTCTGCCGTCGGCCCTAGGTAAAGCTAAGTTCATTTTATTTATGACTGATTATTTCTCTAAATGGGTTGAAGCACAGGCTTTCGAGAAAGTTAGAGAGAAGAAGGTTATAGGCCTCATCTGGGATCACATCGTGTTACGATTAGGGATACCCACCAAAATAGTGAGCGATAATAGAAAACACTTTATCGGCAGCAAAGTGACAAAATTCATCGAAGAACATAAAATAAAAAGGATATTGTCAACACCGTATCATCCTAGCGGGAACGGACATGCCGAAATGATGAACAAGAATATCATTCAAAAACTAAAGAAAAGGTTGAACGACGCTAAGGGGGAATGGAGAGAAATTTTACCCGAACTCCTTTGGGCATATCGAACAACATCGAAGTCCAGTACGGGGGCAACTCCATTTTCCTTAGTATATGGCTTCAAAGCCTTGATTCCTATCACATTCAGGGAACCCAGTGTCAGGTTTTGACATACAATAGAAGAATCAAATCACGAGGCTATGAATACTAGCCTCAAATTATTGGATGAAAAGCGAGAAGCCGCACTCGTTCGAATGGATGCACAAAAGCAACGAATCGAGAGATACTACAATAGGAGAACCAACCTTCACCATTTCAGAGTCGGGGATTTAGTCCTAAGGAAAGTCACCATCAACACTCGAGATCCTAATAAAGAAAAGCTCGGCCCAAATTGGGAAGGACCTACCAAGTCCTCGACATCGTCGGAAAGGGGTATTATAAGCTTGGCACGATGGACGACAAACAATTACCTAATAATTGGAACATATCACTTCACAAACGATATTATTGCTAAGGTATGACCTTCTCCATTTTTCATTCATATATTCGATGCTAACTTACTGCATGTGTTTGATCAAAGACATCAAGACCTCAGGTTTAAAGCACTCGTTGCACTCTTTTTCCCTTAGATCAGTTTTTGTCCCAAATGGGTTTTTCCGCGAGGTTTTTAATGAGGCAACAATTATGTGCTACCTGGGGAAAATTCAATAGTATCCAAGGCTTCTTTACAATCAACCTCGAATACTGGGGGCCATCACCCTCGAATGTTATATTTTGAGGAAGTACTTCGTGTCAAAGGGTCTCGATAGGGTAAATTTGTAATGGGCCAAACGGTCAAATGAACCGTGTCCATATAGATTAGTCAAGCCCCAATGGAAAAACATGTACGCATGTATAAATTATTGAAAGAATTATTATATTTATCAAATATCATGTGTCCTAAAGAAAATTTTCTACTATACGAGCTTCGTACTTATGATTTTGTCAGAAATGGATCAAGGGCCAAGTGCAAATATACCTCGAACACTCAGGGACTGTCGTCGACGATCGACATATTTGAGTTATCTAAACTCAAATTCATAAGACCTCAAAGATGAACCCCCTCGATCTATAGGCCAAGGCCATCATTTTTGGGGACTAACATTTCGATCAATTTCGAAGTGTTATTGGGAAATAAGCCTAAGAGGCATACCCAGAGGCTACAGATAAATTAATGCGGCTCGGAGGCGTCTGAATCCCGCGATAAAAATAGGACTTTGAAATATTTTAAAACCGGTTAAAATAGGCTACCCTCAGCAAGATAATCAAAAGGGCTTCGATAAAATCAGCCCTCGGAAACCTTAAGAGGTATCAAGTTATCCTAACACAAACATCCTAAGGCATAAAAAACAAAGGGGTTTCGATCGACATTAAACCCTCAAAAAACCCAATGGGTAAAAAATACATGCTATGGAATAAAGAAATTTTTACTAAGTCTTTAAGCCGAAAGAGGGAAAAATAGCCATCTTTTAGAGGCCATATCGGCCCAATATAAAGAGCCTAAGGGCCAATAAACTTAGAGTTCGAGATCTTGTTCTCACTCAATTTGAATCTAAGGGTTCCACGGTTTCAAGATCAAATATAAATTGACTCGACTATTGTTCGAGGACTCATGATTACTCGAAACAAACCTTAAGGGGTCTATAATTGTGAGTTCGAACCTTACTCGAACCCGGCTATAAAAAAAGTGCAACTATGGATTTGATCAAGCCATCCGAAATCAAAATCCTGAATATATTGTTGAGCTCCGGGACTCACCCTCACTTGACTAACAAACCTAAGGTTTTGTTATACTCTAAAGTTAGAGCTTGTGCTCACTTGATTATAGAGGCTGCATCAATTGAATTGCAACAAAGTTTTCACGAGACCAAAGAAAAACAGAATTTATCACGAACCACAAATTAGAGACGAAACAGAAAGAAAATTAATATTTCATATATGCAAAATGTTTACAAAGACCACACAAGGTCTTACACAAAAAAAACCCAAAAACAAAAGAAGAAAAAATCCTAAGTGCCTAATCCGCCTCGAGAGCTGCATCTTCGGGAGCTTCATGTTCATCTCCTCCGCTCTCGGATCCACTCGCGGAATCTTCATCATCAGAAAGCAAAGCTCCGGCCTCGTCCTCCGATACGTTCACATTCTCGATATCAACCGTGAGGTGGAAACCACGAGCATGTACCTCCTCAAGAGTCTCTCTCCGAGATTGGCACCTATCATGCTCGGTAACACATGACAATCTAGCCTCAACAACATCAACAATTTCCTTTAACCGAGTGTTAGCAGCTTCAGCTTCGGCTCGGTAGGAGGCCTTGAGCGCCTCCACCTTGGATGTGGCCTTTCAAGCTCAGCAGCCAACCGAGTCTCGAGATCTTCAATCTTCTGGTCTGGGGCCAAGATCTCCTCCTTCACACGTTGGAGTTGACGCTCAACCGAAGACAGCTGGGCCCAAACCGTATCTTTCTCCGAGGTGATACAGTCCATGTGCTGCTTCCACCCCAAAGTCTCTACCTCTTTCATCTTAGCCTCCTCACGAAGATGCTCAACCAATTCGGCCTTCTGCTGAACCTGGAGGTTCAAAGTGTTAGTCACGAATATCAAGTTAATATCTAACAAGCTCCCCAAAGTTTACGTTACTCGTTCGATGAGCTCGATCTGATCTTGATGATCTCTTGCCAATGCGGCTCGAAGGCCCCTGATCTCCTTTTTCTTTTTACACATACAGGAGTTTGAGGGAGTCCCTCTCCTCCCTGAGCTATTTGAGATCATCCTCACATCGGGTCAGCTCAACTCAGTATTTGGGGACGCTTCTCGATGGATCTCCATAGCTTGTATAGAAAGGAAAAAAATCATGCGTAAAGAAATAAAAACAAACGCAAACGTGATAACAGGGGCTAAAACATAATTGATTCAGATGTACTTGAGCCTAAATAAAATGAGTTATACGTCCAGGTCGGGAACATCATCAACCCCCGTGAAGCAGCCCCGGAATATGTCATATCCTTTGTGGGTCGTTTCCACATCGGGGTTCCCCATGGACCGAGCATACCGAAATTGCCCTTTAGAAAATGTGGGGCCGGGATGAATCATCAATGTTAGTTGCCCCAAGTGAGTCACTTGAGGCATTCTCTCCTTTTTGAAGGGCCTTAGAACTGGACCCTTCGGGCACACCCGCCGGTTGTTCATCACAGATGGAGGCATATCAACACCCGATAACTCGGGGAATCTGCTCAGACCATCCCCTAAGATTCCCTCAGTTCGAAGATGAACCTCCTCGACCGTCACCGACTCAGCAGTTTTCGAAGCTTTGATGCTTCCCCTCTTCCAAACCACCAGCAGGCATTCGACACCTTCTCCTCTTAGTCTTTCTTTCGTAGTTGTTGGACCACATTAGCAGACAAAACGGTGGGATCGGTCTTTGATTTTCGAGCCTTTCTCTTCCTAGGCTTTGGAGTGTCAGGAGGCGAGGCCCTTCTCCTCTTCTTATCTTTAGTCGGCTTCGGGATCTCCTCTTTCCCAGGTGGAGGCGGCCTCATGACGGCTTTTTCCTCCAAGAACTGTATGAGAAGAAATCAAGTTAAAATGAAGTATTTGACTGGAAAGCATCAAACACAGACAAAGGAACTTACCATGATTTCTGGCCTCCCGTCGGCCCTCAGAAAAATTGCGCCACGAGCGCTCAGCATACGAAGAGGTCAAGGCCAGTTGCTGAACCCAGCATGCAAGATTAGGGGCTGCACCAGGAAACCAAGGGGAAGCTGCACCATGAAGAAGAATACAGATGAGAAGAGGTAAGGGAAGCAAAAAAATTAATCAAACGCTATCAGTAAGGCTGTACTTACGCTTCATGTTCGATTATTCGGGGAATGGCATCTTCTCGGTCGAGATTAAGTCAGAGGTCCTAACTCGGACAAACCGGCCCATACATCCTCGGTACTTATCCTTGTCTATGCTCGAGAACAACACCTTTTTGGCCTGGTGTGAAGTCTTATCAATCTGCCTCGATAAAGACAGGGGATGTACAGCTTAATGAGATGATCGAGGGTGAAAGTCATCCCTTCAACCTTGCTCGTGAAGAATCGAAGCAAGATAACAATGCGCCAGAATGAGGGATAGATCTGGCCTAGGATTATGCGATATTGGCTGTAGAAGTCGATTATGACGGGATGGACGGGATCCAATGTGAAAGGGTAAGTATACACACTTAAGAACCCTTTCACATGAGTGGTAATATCCTCCTCGGGAGTAGGAATCACCACTTCTTTATTTTCCCAGTGGCAATATTTTTTCACCGGATCGAGATTGCCTTCGGATATCGAGCATATGTATCCCGACATGGGATCACATCAGCCAGGAACTAAAGAGGTATTTTCAACTTTAAAGTCGGAAGTAAGTTCGCGTGGCGCCGATGTTTTGTCATTGGCTGGCCGCGATGAGGAGGCCTTTTCCTTTTGAGGGACGGTTTTTGATGTTTTTTCCATTGTTATATGAGGTTTAAGAAAGAAGAAGGCAGAAATTGTGTTTTAAGAAGAGATTGACGAACGGAAACCGGCAAAGTTGATGAGCTTGAAGGGAGTAGAAGAGATTTTAGAGAGTAAGCCCAAATACAGTGCGCCCTTCTGAAATGTACACTCTCCTCAAGAAATACAAAATAGTAATTTCATTCACCTAGCCATCTAAAACTATCCATGTTGCCTAAGAATTCATGACCTTCACTTAAAAACCGAACCGTAACCTTGCACATGCCAATCTCAATCCCACACAACACATCACATCTATTATGCCATCATATGAAAAGTACGAGAATCTTATAATCAACTCCGAATCACAAGCAAACTACAAAATCAATTAGCCAGGAACCTTCCATTTGATCTCATCCAAGAGAAAATCACAATACACATGTTCCTCACGCTAGTAGGAAATATACACCTCTAACCGTGGTAGAAATCCCCAAGAGTACTTTGAAATCCATTAGCACACAATCAAGCCGTCATAATTGAATCTCTCTAACTCAACCAAGACACGCGAGTCACCAAACCTAAGGGTACAGCTACAAACACTTGTAGAGACTCACCACATCATGAGAACTAAAAGAATCGAGCATACCATTACTCAACTAATCCAACCTACTACCGAACTTCCATATTTCTCTAAGTTCCTTCCGAATTACCCTCAAGTTGACACTCCTCCTCACCATAATACCATGATCCTCAACCAAGACTCACCCCACGAGATCCTAGAATAAAACCACACCACCCTAATGCCCATAAGCCGTTGTATTCCCTCTTAAGCACCCTAAAAGTACCACAACCGAGACACCCCCTCTGAAGAGACCTTTTGTGAATCTAATGGCATTTTCTTCACCTTCATGATGCTGAAATGTAAAATCCATAATGATCCACAAGTATCGACACCATCCAATGTAATTCTCATATTCTGGCCATATACCAATCTGAAATTCTCAATTGCTACATATAAATCTTTAATCCATCAAAACCTTCTTGGGAGTCATCCACTCTGTTCAAATCTTAGTTGCAACGCCCAAACGGCCGAACGACATGTGCCCTAACAGCACGACAATACCTAAAGAAGTAACCCACACCTCTAAACAACCGAGTGAACCCCTACTCCATACACATTGCATCCGTCACGAATAGCAAAAACAAATCATCCATGATTTTCCATATACCCATAAAGTGTAATACAACCTATATCCAGAAATTTCCTTACTCGAGTCATCCTCAAACCAACCTGTGCAAGTAATATCTAATTCACAAGTGTGCCTCTAACCGAAACTAGTACCACATAATAACGTAATCAAATCGTCAATAGTAGACTCCCCCACTTGGCTCAAAGCTATAGAACAAACCACTTGACAACTCATAATTCCATACTCTATTATTGACATTATCCCGCACCGAAATTCAACTCAATCCTTCTTAAGCCTATGTAACACCAACCCTATAATACCTCAAATCATTTGCAAACCTTGTATTCATCCTCGTGACGGTCAAGTTATCTATTACAACTGATCCAACTCAAATCGCAAAAATATAACCCACTGGTAGATAAGAAAGCCTCCACACATCATCATAACGATCACACATCCATAGATTACCCCACAGGTAATAACCCACCTGCCTAGCCTTAAACTAATACCTCGGTATACCCTTTCATAGCCACCACTACTAGGCAATCACCTACTCTTCATGAGTCAGAACTCATGAACAAGACATGAGAATCTAATTCGTTCCACAATTAAACAACATGAAATATCATTCAACACACTCATAACTCGAGACGTACGACACATTAAGACAGAAATCAAGCACCCATTAGCCCTTTCTACATCTCAGGAAAACTCTTCTCATCACATTCAAACCATTTGAACACGTCCCGCAGTCACATATTACTCATCACATAGCCATCCAACCACTCATCAAGCCACAATTCCACTAATAGGGACACTACCGGACTTATAAGTCAGACAACTGAAATCCCTGTGACCAAGCTACAGTAAAAACTCGGTCTTAAGTTCTACAGACTAGCCCATCATCAGCACACTGACATCACATCTCGCACCTCATCCTTGGAATCACAAGCCGGTGATTGCAGTTGATACCGAGCGATGTATGGAAGGAGTTCAAGAGTTATGTTTCAAACTAAATCAATTCCTCATGATAAGGAAAGAAAGATGGGAAATTATCCTAACTGCCCTGAAGCCTCTCTAAGATAGGTATGGTCGTCATCATACTGATCCGCAAAACACTACTAGACACTTGCTCATGACTTATAGAACCTATGAACCTAGAGCTCCCGTACCAGCTTGTCACGACCCAAAAACCAAAGCGTCGTGATGGCATCTAAACTGAACCGCTAGGTAAACCAATAAAAAATAAAACACAATATAATAATACTGATGTGAGTCAAAGATGAGATAACTTAATTTTTATACAACTCCCTAGGGGCCGGTAGTACAAGTCATAAGCTTCTAAGATATAAAGTTTACAAAGATGGTTTAAAATAAATACACCACATGTTTGAAATATACAAGAACATATTTGAAATACTAAATCTACCAAGATCAAGAGGCAGCAATGACTGGAACGCAGGTACATTTTCAGATCCAACTCCCACCGTACGCAACAACATCAACATCCAACATCTGCACGTAAGGTGAAGAAGTGTAGTATGAGTACAACCGACCCCGTGTACTCAATAAATAACAAACCTAACCTTAGATTGAAAGTAGTGAAGAGCTAGGACAAGGGTCAGAGTCCAACTCCAATAACCAAGAATAGTTCATAACAATGTAATAAAGATGGTACAAGAAATAAATCAGCTCGTTCACAGTTACGGAAAATAGGCATGTTATTCAAGTATAATAGTAGATCTCAAATCTTTCACCAAAAACCCCAAAAGATAGATGAGAAAGTTTGAAAATTGTGATTTTCCTTAAATAACTTTCAACAATAAATAAGATATTTTATTTTCAGATAGCATGAGGAAAAACATCTCTATGCCTACATGTCAATATACTGGTAAAATCATGAATGTCACCTAAAACAGGGTAGCATAAGGAAATGCATCTCTATGCATGTATTTCAAGTAAGCATGTCAAATGCTATGCATATCAATGATGAACTCATGTACTCATAATCTAAGAGTACTCAATCATTCAGTACTGTACGGGGTAGGTCCAACCCAGAGAAGATCCATTCCTCAATATAAATAGCAACTGATAGTCAGTCACTTAGTAATTTATAGGCCAATTCAGCCCAGGGAACTCCATCCCAAAATAAAAGTACAACTCCATGCCCAAGGAACTCCATCCCAAATATGAATGTATTGGGCAACTCCATGCCTAGATAACTTCATCCCAAATATAATATCCAATATGCTCATCGGGTGTGCAGACTCTGGAGGGGCTCCTTCAGCCTAAGGGATATAATAATCTAGATCCAAGCATAAGTAAATAAAAACATAATGTGGCGTGCAGTCCAATCCCTTATTTATCACTCAATCAGGCCATCAGCCTCACTTAGTCAATAGTCTTTCCAGTCTCTCGGGCTCACAATGCTCATGCTAAGAAGCCCTAATAAATGATACAGGGTGTGACAATATACGATAACAGAGATTGAGATATGATATGTAATGATGGATGCAACTGAGTACATAAATGCAATTAAGCACATAACTCAACAGCAAAGAACGATCACTGTGGGTCCCAATCGTACCAACATATAGCCTAAACATGATTTCTAGCATAAATTACAGCTCAATTACTCTAACACATAGAGTACAATAAAAATGTTCAGATAAGATACCAACATAGTTCCACAGAATAGACTAAATAACAACTCACATGGTGCACACGCACACGCTCGTCACCTCGCAAGCGCGTCACCTCAACATCAATCACATAACATGTAATTCGGGGTTTCATACCCTCAACACCAAGTTTAGAAGTTTTACTTTCCTCGAACAAGCCAAATCTAATACAGAAAAATCCAAGTGATGCTCCAAAAATGCCATACCGCGCATAACAGCCTCCAAATGACTTGAAACTAGCCGAAAGCAACTCAAATACAATAATTAATGCTAAAAGAAACAAACTCAATTAATAAAGGTCGATCTTTAATCAAAATCCCAAAACCAACCCAAAAGTCCAACCCGGGCTCGTGCCTCGGAACTCGACGAAACTTATTAAATCTAACAACCCATTCCGTTACGAGTTCAATCATACTAGTTTCACTCAAATCTGACTCTGATTCGATTTTCAAAACTCAAAAATTTACTCTATGAAACTTTAGGCAAAAACCACCAATTTCTCTTTGAAATCATCAACCAAATGCCAAAATGAGAATAGATTCATGAAATATAATCAGAACCGAGTATAAAATACTTACCTCAATCCTTGTGATGAAATTTTCCTCCAAAATCGCTTCACCCCGATCCACAAATATCAAAATATGTTAAAAGAACCAAAAACCTCGATTTTATAGCTTTTGCCCCAAAATTGCGCATATGCGGTCACATTGTCGCATCTCCGACCACCACTTATGCGGTAACAATCTTACTTATGCGAGAACCCAAGGACCTAGTTGGCATCACATCTGCGAAATAACATTTCGCATCTGCGCGACAGCATATGTGGCACTACGCCGCACCTGCGAACTTCCTTGCCACTACGACTCAACACACTACTTCTGCGTTTCCATGGGTGCGTCCCATACCTTATGTCTGCGGAACCTTGCTCCAGCTCCACATCCGCTCCTATGACTCCTTGTCGCTTCTGCGACCATCATATCTACGCAAATTCAACCGCTGGTGCGCAACACCACTACCAAAAACTACCAGCAACCAAATAAGAATGAGAAATGGTCTGAACCTCGTCCTGAACTTATCCGGGGCCCTTGGTACCCCGTACAAATATACTAACAATTCCCATAACATAATATGGACCTACTCAAGGCCTAAATTAACACATAACAACATCGAAATGATAAATCACACCTCAATTCAAACTTGAATGAATTTTAAATTTCCAACTTCCAAAACTCGCGCCGAAACATATCAAATCAATCCGGAATGAACTCAAATTTTTCACACAAGTCCCAAATGATATAACGAAGTTATTACGATTCCCGGAACCCAAATCGGAATCCGACACCATCAAAGTCAACTTCCGGTCAAACTCATGAACTTTCCAAACCTTCAAATTTCTAACTTTTGCCAATTAGCACCGAATCCTTCTAGAAATATCCAAATGAAAATCCCGGCACACGCTCAAGTCCAGAATCACAATTCGGATCTAATGGAGCCCTCAAAACTATGTTTCAGGGTCAAATTCACAAAAAGTCAAAGTTGGTCAACTCTTTCAACTTAAAGCTTCAATCATGAAATTCATTCTTCCAAATCGATTCCAATTAACCTGAAAACCAAAACCGATGTTTCACACAAGTCACAATGCATCATACGGAGATACTCATGCCCTCAAACTACTGAGCGAAGTTTAAATTCTCGAAATGACTGGTCGGGTCGTCACACAATTACTGGATTAATATGAATATCGAAATTTTCTGATTTATGAACTAGAAAATGATATACCTTACTATTTGTTGCATATCCTATGAATTCAGAATCAACAGTTTTTGGTCAAAGTTTTACTCTTTTGACTTTAGGAACTTGCGATTAATCTAAACATCCACACACAATTAAATATTTTAAGTTGGGTTTCCTTCCTTTCCATTTTTCATGTGACATGGATTAGGTTTTTTTATGGGGAACTCGATTGAGTATTCGGTTAACTGTAAGAATAGATTTCCCCCACAAGTTCTGGTGTAAACCAGAACTTATCGACAAGGTGTTCATCATCTTCTTTAACATTCTATTCTTTCTTTCTGCAATTCTATTAGACTGCTGTGAGTAAGGGGCAATTTTCTAGTGAATAATGTCATATTCCAAACATCTTTCTTCAAAAGGAGATTAATATTTGCCGCCCCCATCACTTATTATTATTTGGATCTTTTTTGTTTAGTTGCGTCTAAACTTCATGCTCGTATTGATTTAATGCATTAATTGATTAATCTTTACTATTAAGTGTGTAAATATAGAAATATCTAGTATTATTGTCAATAAAAGTTATGAAATATTTTTTTTAAACGTGGGATGATATTTACTTCATGTGACAAATATCCCTGTGAATTAAGTCTAAAGGATTTGAATCCCTTTCAATTGACTTATGAGGATGTTTAGCATACTTAGATTCCACACATATTTGACAATTGAATTATCGCATTCAAATTTAGGAATACTTCCAAGTTAACCATTTTTTTTATAGTTTTGAAGTTGACGTGACCTAAACGTGCATGCCATAAATTATTTGACTCATGTAAGTAAGAAAAAGCTTGAACTTTATTGATATCTATAGCTATTACATTTAACTTAAAAAGGCTCTCAATAAAGTAACATTTTCCTACATACACATTCTTACTTATTACAATATTTTTAGAAATAAACTCATACTTAAATTTATTCTTGATAAAAAGTGTAACAGAGACCAAATTCTTGTGAATTTCAGGAACATGGAGAATATTTTTAGGGTCACAACTTTGTCTGAAGTCATATTTAAAGATATCTTTCCAACTCCTTTAATTTTGGCAATTGCAGAGTTTCCTATAAAGATAGTCTTGTCAAGCCCTGCGGGAAAAAGACGCAAATAACTCTTTGTTATCACAAACATAATGAGTAGCTCCAAAATGAATCCATCACTCCTTGAAATTTCCTATCAAGTGGCATTCAGATAGCATGGCACATATGTCCTCCATTTCCTCGTTCTTTTAAACCATATTTGTTTGACTCTTCTTCTTGTCCTTTTTTGGTGCACGGCAGTTCACAACCTTATGTCCAACCTTTCCACAGTTGTGGCTTACCTTTGAACTTCTTGTTGCTCGGGTAATTATTTGCTCCAGACGACTTCTTTATCTTTTGTTGATTGTAGAAGCTTACTTAATATTTGCTCCCACTATTATCGAGTTTCCACGGGACTTCTTTTCAGCAGCCTTGTTGTCCTCTTCAATCTACTGACGAACAATATAGTCTTCAAGCGAAGTCAGAATACTTCCATGCCTCTATGACCACATATCTCTCATTGTCAGGAGTTTCTTCTGCCAAGACTAGAACGTCCTCATTGATAATTCACTATAAACTCATCATGGTCATATAGAGGAACATCTTCTTCTGCCAAAGCTTAAAATTTGTGCCGAAAATTTTTCCATACTTTTCTGCCAGTGCAGGCATTATGCGACTTAAAGACGTCGTAGTCGTTACAACATTATTTGTCGCATCATAGTCATTATGACAAAACTATTTTGTTGTTCCATATTTGTTTTTATTTTTCTGTAAAAGAAATTGGCACAACTAAATTAGTAAGTCGGTGAAGTTTTTATTACTTCATACAGAATATAAACTTGGAGGGGAAAATTTGTTGATTTAATCTCCAAAAATGGAAGTAGAAAATCACAAGAGATTTTAATCTTCCAAAACAAAATATAAGATGAACATATAATACAAACTAAATTAAATTTCTTAAGCTTGTTAATAATCCATGTTCGAAAATAATTTCTGCAGAAACAGGAACAAAAATTGAACCAGAAGAATTAAAAGTTCCGAGCCCAAAAGAGCACTGTATTTCTTTAAGGAATTTAATCCCCTCAATGTTGCACAAGGTTATTGGATTAATTCCTTCTAGGATAGAGCGGGACAACTATTCTGTAATTGCGGCAATGGAAATTACATGATTTCGTCGAACTCAACAAACGACAATAAACCACACTGATGCTTACATTTTGCTTTGATAACTAATGCAGTAATGCAAATAAAAGAGGGGAGAATATATGTAGATTTTTTGTTGTTCAGTGTCAGAAAAATGAGGCTAATCATTTGTATTTATAGCGAACAATTTGGGTTACAACAGGTGCTAAGATACCTTGTTCGTTTGAGAAGGTGTCTTTCCAGAATTAAATTTCTATTAACCGTGAATTTTAAATTTAATTAAAACACTCCGCGAAAATTATTAGAAAAAGAAAATAAATAACGGAAAATAGAATTGGTCCAAAATTTTTATCTATCAATTGATCAAATCCAAATTCAAAGCCAACCCGAACGAGCGACAATGGTGGTGCGAGGCACCACTTCTTCTCAACTCTTTTAAAAATTAGAAGATGTGTTTCTCTTTATAAGCACAAGAATTTTCTTTCTATCTTTCGACGTAAGACAAAGTGCCTTAGTAAAATTAACACTTCAAACTTTTCGTTTCCTTTATTTCCCATTTACTCCTCTTGATTTTATTAGATAAAACCCAACAGCTTTTTACTTACTTTTTCAACATACATTGGGTTCATGATAAAGAGTGATTGTGCCCGCACCAAATACAATCCATTAGTTCATTATACATGTTGGAAATATAGAGAAGGTTACATAAACTCATTGTCAAGCAACTCATGAAATTAGCTCAAGGCCACAAAGTTTTCTTCCATTCAAAACTAAAAAGGTACATAAAATCAGTAATGACGGATCTAAATTACGGATGTGCGGAAACGCCTACTACATTAAACATTACTTTATGTAACCGTTAAATAATATTTTTAGATATATATTAATTGTATTAATTCCACACCTAGTATGTAATAAAGAACTAGCTCACTTGATTTGATATCATGAATCGCTAATGATTTTTAAATTATTTTTCTTGGATTTATTGAATGGTCTTAATTCAAAATCTTGTATGTGGAAAAAGCAATAAACAAATGCCAAATTTGTAGTAATATGAACATGAATTTACGGAACATGCTAGTATACGCCCCAGCCGTTTTGGTATCACCTATTTTAATCTCTGCAAACATTTGTAGAGCATAGAAATTAAAGATTAGCAATGATCCATAATCTATTAAGATCGTGATGGAGTCGGACACCATCGTTAGGCAATTCAATCATTAATTAGTTGAAATAAATTCCTGTTTTAACATTTTGAAAATTTATCTTTAACTTATTGTGTAATAACTAAACAAAATCTGTTAAGTAAATATGACAGTTTAATATTCTATTTTTTTATAAAATACATCTCATACACCTCCCAGAACCCGGTGTCACAAGTGCATGAGCACTTTCTGAGAATTTTACCATTTCTACGAAGCTTGTTCGAAATACAATTGGACAAGGAAATTAAAATAATGTAATTGCCACGACCCAAAATCCATAAGGTAGTGATGGCGCCGGACACCATTGTCAGGCAAGCCAATCAATTAATTAATTAAAATTATTTCCTGTTTTTAGCATTTATGAAAACCATTACCTTTCACTTATTACATAATAACTAAATAGAATCCGTTAAGTAAATACAATGGTTTAAATAGTCCTATTTTAGCAAATATATCCCAACACATCCCAGAACCCGGTGACACAAGTACATGAGTAATTTCTAAGAATTTTTCATTTCTACAAAGCTTGTCCGAAATACAAGTGGACAAGGAAATTAAAAATAATGTAATACAGTATGAGGGAGACTCTGTCAGTTGCGGGTCACCTCCGGATGATGCAGCTCGCCTAAGTCTCCTAATCCGCCACATCGCTATGAAAGTACCTGTGCAATAAAAATGCACAGCAAGTGTAGCATGAGTACGAAAACAACGTGTACTCAGTAAGTCACAATAACCCTATCTAGTCTTCTTTAGATATTCAATTACGATTTCGATTATATTAGCAGTCTAATATTACAGGCAGGATCACAGGTACAACATGTAAGAATGCTAGTGGGTCCTAGACTACCCGGACATGGCATAATAGTAGCTACGCACGGACTCCCGTCACCTCGTGCTTACGTAGCCCCCGAAGATAATAGCACATACTTAATTTGTTCCCCTAGAGGGACAATTCCCCCTCACAAAGTTAGAAAGGAGACTTACCTTGCTCCGAAATTCCATAACCGGCTTCCAAGCCCTTCCGACGTCTCCAATGGACGAACAACGCCCCAAAACTATCCAAATAACGACAACCCAATGAAAATATACTATAATATTTGCAACAATTCAAAATTATATAATTTCGCAACCCCGCTCTATGAATTGACAAAAGTGCCCCCAGGCCCATGTGCCCGGAATCCAAAATTTCTCGAAGATATATTCTACCCATAGCTTTATTAGTTCAAATATATAATTTACTCTAAATTCCATGCTCAAATTCGTGGTAGAAACCCAAAATACCATTTCTAGGTTTTCTTCAATATTTTCCAAATTTTTCCACAATTTCATGTATAATTCCATGCAATAACGTTGTATTTAACATAAAAACATGAAGGAATTACTTACCTTGTGATCCTTGACGAAAACTCTCTCTTGAAGCCCCTCAAAATCGTCAAAACCAAAAGAAAATGGAAGGAAATGGCCAACAATCTCGGTTTTAAAACATTCTACCCAGGCCATTTTTCGCACCTGCGATCCAATTCTCGCGCCTGCGATTCCGCAGGTGCGACCAAACCTCCGCACATGCGGCTTTTCCTCAGCTCAAGCCAACTTCGCACTTGCGCCCCAAAGCCCACATCTACGACTTCGCAAGTGCGGAAATATCATCGCACCTGCGCTCCCAGCCAGACCACCACTTCTTCGAACCTGCGGCGCCATAGCCGCACCTGCGGCCAAAGCCTCGCAGGTGCGGTCACACCAGATGACAGCAATTCCAGCTCCTCTTCTAACTTCAAATATTAATCTGTTAACCACCCGAAATCCACCCGAGGCCCCCGGGACCCCGTCCAATTATACCAACTTGTTCCAAAACATAATGCGGACTTGCTCGAGGCCTCAAATAACATCAAACAACATCGAAACCACGAATTGCACCGAAATCCCAACTTTATGAAATTAGAAATTTCCAACTTCTACATCCGGCGCCGAAACATATCAAATCACGTCCGATTAGCCCAAAATTTTGTACACAAGTCATATTCGACATTACAAACCTGCTCCAACTTTCGGAATCGCATCTGACCCCAATATCAAAATTTTCACTTCCGGTCGTATTTCTCGAAAACCTTCAAATTTTATCTTTAGCCAAATGACTTCAAAATAACCTACGGACATCCGAATTCACTTCCGATCGCGCTCCCAACTCCAGAATCACCATACGTAGCTATTCCCAGGCTCGGAATCCTAAACGGACATCAATAACACTGAAATGCCTTATAGCCCAAATTTATGAAATTCTTCTAAAATGATATCTTCCATAATATGCATCGAAACGCTCCCGGGTTATCCAAAGCCCGATCCGGACATACGCCCAAGTCCGAAATCATCATACGAACCTGCAGGAACCTTCAAATCCTTATTCATAGGTCGTTTTCTCAAAATTCCAATCTTAGTCATTTCTCCAACTTAAGGCTTCTGAAGTGGGAATTTCTTTCCAAACCAACTCTAAGCTTTCCGAAATTTAATTCCGACCGCACCTATAAGTCATAATGCCTGAAATGGAGCTGCTCACAACTTCAAACCGCTGAACGATGCGCTAGAGCTCAAAACGACCGGTCGGGTCGTTACAGTAATACAATACGAGGAAGACTCTGTCAGCTGCGGATCGCCTCCGGATGATGCAGCTCCCCTAAGTCTCCAAACCAGCCACATCTTAAGAAGGTACCTGTTCAATAAAAATGCACAGCAAGTGTAGCATGAGTACGAAAAGAACGTGTAGTCAGTAAGTATCCCACCTAACCCCGGAGAGGTAGTGACGAGAGGTCGAATTAGACACTTGGTAGAAGTCAATTTAGTATAATCAAGTATGACACTAATCATGAATATCATAGGCAGTTTATTTAAATCAGCAATAAATAATATCAACTCCTTCCACATTTAAAACTTTATATCTTCGCATTTCAGTTGGAAATTTAAATAATAATCAGGGATAAAAAGCATCAGACTTATTTCACATCAATTATGCTTCTTCTTAACTGGCCATTAAAGACTTCCTTAGGCCGATAAACATGTATAAATCACAGAAAATACGCAACAATTATCATGCACAAGCAATGCCGAGGGTCGAACGGCGCGGACCAACAATAATAAACTGTGCACTGCCGAAGGGTTGAACAGCTCCAACCATAGTTGCATCTATTTTTCCCTGCTCGCGAATCGATCATGCGACGCGGTCAACATAAAAAAATAAGGCTAGCCTGCTCACGAATCATACCTGCGACTCGGGTGCTCATATGTACACATATTCACATAATAAATCCGTATTTTTATCAAGAAAGTAGTTTCTCAGGAAAGTGGTAAAATTATTCTTAAGGAACATGAAATATAGCTTTTAAATCTTTGTTTTAAAACTCATTTTCCAATTATCCACGGAGGAAATCAATTCTCTTTCTAGGTGATTAAGAAAATGAACTCTAGTCTTCTTAGACATTCAATTACTATTTCGATCGTATTAGCGGTCTAATATTACTGGCAAGATCACAAGTACAACAAGTAAGGCATGCTAGTGGGTCCTAGACTACCCGGACATGAAATAATAGTAGCTACACACGGACTCCCGTCACCTCGTGCGTACGTAGCCCCCGCCCCCCCAGATAATAACACATATTTAATTAATTCACATAGGAGGACAATTCCCCCTCACAAAGTTAGAAAGGAGACTTACCTCCCTCCGAAATTCCATAACCGGCAACCAAGCCCTTCCGACGACTCCAATGGATGCACAACGCCCCAAAACTACCAAATAACGGGCAAAGCAATGAAAATTCATTCTTATACTCGTTAAAAATTTAGATTATATAAACACCTAACTCCGCTCAAAAAGTTGACCAAAATGCCCTCGGGCCTACGTGCCCGGATTCCGAAATTTCTAGAAGATAAATTCTACCCGTAGCTTTACTAACTCAAATATACAATTTACTCTAATTTTCATGCTCAAATTCGTGGCTAAAAATCCAAGTACAAATTTCTTGGTTTTCTTCAAAAATTTCCCAATTTTTTCAACAATTTTCATGTTTTAATCCATGCATATACCTTGTATTTAACTTGAGATGAGTGGGAATAACTTACCTTGTGATCCTTGACGAAAACCCACTCTTGAAGCTCCTCAAAATCGCCCATGCCTAATGAAATTAGGAGAAAATGAGCCAAGATCCTCGTTTTAAAACATTCTGCCTAGGCCGATTTTCGCACATGCGATCCAGTCTTCGCACATGCGTTTCCGCAGGTGCGCCCAAGAGCCCGCACCTGCGGCTTCCTTCTCCTCCAGCCGGACCCGCACCTGCGACCCATTTCCCGCATCTGCGCCTTCGTAGGTGCGAAAATTTCATCGCACCTGTGCTCCCAGCCGAGCCAGCAAATCTTCGCACCTGCGGCCAAATCCTCGCAGGTGCGATTACACCAGACACCAGCAGCCCAGCTCTTCTTCTAACTTCAAATTTGATCTGTTAACCACCCGGAATCCACCCGAGGCCCCTGGGACCCCGTCCAATCACACGACCCAGTCCGATAATATCCCACGGACTTGCTCGAGGCCTCAAATCACATCAAACAACGCCGAAATCACGAATCGCACTCAAACTTTATGAACTTTGAAATTTTAAACTTCCACATTCGATGCTGAAACCTACCAAATCACGTTTGATTGACCTCAAATTTTGCACACAAGTCATATTTGGCATTACGGACCTGCTCCAACTTTCGGAATCGCATTCTGACCCCGATATCAAAAAGTCAAACTCTCGGTCAAACTTCTCAAAAACCTTCAAATTTCTCTATCTTTAGCCAAATGACTTCATAATGACCTACGGACCTCCGAATTCACTTCCGATCGCGCTCCCAACTCCAAAATCACCATACGGATCTATTCCCAAACTCGAAATCCCAAACGAACATCTATAACACTGAAATGCCTTACCACCCAAACTTATAAAATTCTTCTAAAATGCTATCTTCCAGAATATACGTCGAAACACTCCCGGGTTATCCAAAGGTCGATTCAGACATACACCTAAGTCCGAAATCATCATACGAACCTGCTGGAACCTTCAAATCCTAATTCGGAGGTCGTTTACTCAAAATTCCAATCTTAGTTGATTTCTCCAACTTAAGGCTTCTGAAATGAAAATTTTCTTTCCAAATTAACTCTAAACTTCCCGAAATTCAATTCCGACCACACCTACAAGTCATAATACCTTAAATGGAGTTTCTCATGACTTCAAACTGTTGAACGACGCGTTAGATCTCGAAATGACCGGTCGGGTCGTTACAAGCAGTTTGACTTTCATAGTGCTGTGTCTTAGGATCCGACAAATCATAATTGGAACCATCCCAAACATGAAATGCTAACTGCATAGGCGGATACAATTTCTAAAATTGGGTACACTACCAGAAAAATGAGAAAACAAAAGTATTAAGTGGAAATTGATCTATTAAGACCCATGTTTTCCTCTGTATGATATTGTGACGGCACCTAGTCTCTACGATTAGGTAAGCCTAAGACTTACTAAATAAAAGTAAAGAAATTAACCAATAGAAATATTAAGCAGAACTGGATATTTCTAAATGAACTCAACATTTACAACATGAAAGAACATCCCAAAACCTGTAGTACAAGTCATAAGCTTTACTGACTTTACTAGAAGAATCCCTAAACACAACTGTTCGGAATGGAGTTTAAACAGTACAAGTACAAGATCATAAGGTGACTTTGAGGCCTGCGAACATGACGACAAGTTTACCTTGTGTCACGAGCCAAATTACCCTCTGTTGGGTGTCGTGATGGCACCTAGTCTTAAGGAATAGGTAAGCCTAACACTAACTGAAATAACAACAATAGTTAAACTAATATATGACAATTTAAAAATATAAATCTCTATACAATTTTGCAATCCCAAAACCGGTAGTAAAAGTCATAAGTTCTATTTAGTATGCTAGAAAAACCTCTAAATACAATTGGTTCGAAACAAGGATAAACAGTGTAAATACAACACCCGAAGGTGACTCCGAAGCCTGTGAATGCAGCAACAGGTTTACCTTGAGTCTCAACAACAAAGTGCGCACAACAAAGAAGCGATCGACTGACTCCGACAAACCTGGATCTGCACAAAAATGTGGAGAAGTGTAGTATTAGTACACCAACAAGTATCAAGACTAACCTCATTGGAATAGTGACGACGAACATTCAAGATACCTACTATAGTAAATAACCTAAGCGAGTATCAGTGTAGAACTAACAGAATACGATTGTATTGGTAAAAAAGAGTTTCACACGTAAGCCAGCTTTTGACAACTCAGCCAGTCACGTGGACACAGGAAAACACGACAGCTGGATGTGATTCTTTGAAGAGGTACGATACAAAGAGGCACGGTTCAGTAAACCCACGAACTTATCAACCACGGGAAAATCAACTTGATCAAAACGAGAGAGAGGCACAATCAGAACGAATCTAGACAAAGCTACGGGCAGATTCAAGGACCCACAATTGATTACTCGAACGTTATGTAANCGGGAAACTGATAATCTTTGTTTACTTTTCAAGTGATATCCTTTGAATTATGTCAAACTCCAACGACAACAACCAGCAAAGGAGTGGAACCCTAGTTCCATCGCCTTTAGGAACCCCACGTTGTTCGAGGGAACAATCCCCAGAAAGATCCAATAACAACAATGGTGATAATGATCAAACTGTGGAACAAGATTGTGTAAAGAATTTGATTGCAGAGTATGTGAGCCAAGCTTTGCAAGAATTTGTGAAAGGATTACCGGCAACGTTACCTACACTAGCGAAGCCACCCCCCAATAACACCATCACCATGGAAAATTCTCTATCTGTGTTGGAAAACTCAGGAAAAGGAGATACTCCTAATGAATCTCTCGAAACTAGACCAGGCATATCTAATAACTCAGAATTACAAAATTTATTGCTAACCATGCAGAAACAGATGAAGGAGAAGAACGATCGCATCGAACAAATTCCTGGAGTACCACATATCATCAAAAGCATCGATGTTGATAGATATTCTCAACAACCGTGGAAGCCAAGTGCGGCACCCTTGCCTATACCCAAGAAGTTTAAAATGCCTGATGTTCCCAAATATGATAGAACAACTGACCCACGCGACCATGTGACTTATTTCACTACTGGGGTAAGAGGCAAAGACTTAACGAAACAAGAGATTGAATCAGTCCTTGTCAAAAAATTTGGGGAAACACTTACCAAAGGGGCCCTAACCTGGTATTCTCTTCTCCCTTAAAACTCTATTGACTCTTTTGTTGAGCTTGCAGATTCGTTTATAAAAGCACACTCTGGTGCAAAAAAAGTTGAGAAGAGAATGGAAGACATATTCAAAATAAAACAAGGAGACACGGAACTACTCTGTGAGTTTGTAGACAGGTTTCAACGAGAAAGAACGTAGTTACCCAGGGTGCCTGATAATTTGGAAGCCATGGCATTTGCAAGCAACCTGAACGATAAAAGCTGAAGCCCACGAGATGACTTAAGGAGAGTCTAAGAGAATTCCCCGCTACAACGTGGAACAATGTATATAACAGGTACAGTACTAAACTCAGAATAGAAGAAGATATCATTGCTCGTTCGAGAGATGAAGATCATTCCAGATCCAGACGTCCTGAATCAGATAGAAGATCAGGTAAAAATAGGTACGATCCTTACTTAGGACCCTCGGGATGCGATATCCGCCCCAGGTTCGAAAACACTAGGTCGGACTATAGACCACAAGGAAGAGACGTAGTCTCATCCTCGTCTAGATCCAGAAAAGATCGAGATGAACGACCTAGAGGTAGTACTCAAATTGGGGATCATACCTTTAATGTAAGTACTACTGAACTTGTCTCAATATTGAGGAACATGGGAGACAAGTTGTAAGTGGCCCAAAGAGATGCGGTCAAATCCAAGTAGAAGAAACCCAGATCACTGGTGTGAATTTCACAACGATTATGGGCACAAAACTGCGGATTGCAAATTTTTACAAGGTGAAGTAGAAAATTTGTTAAAACAGAGCTATTTAACAGAATGTTTAGTGACAAAGGTAAACAGGAGTATATGAGGAACAGGCAGGAGCCCCCAAAGCCTCCTTCTCCAAAACGAATCGTTAACGTAATAAACAGGGGTGAAGAAGTAAACGGAGTGGTTTGCAAAACAACCAAAAAGTTCACAATTACACTTGGGAAACGGGCTCGTGGAGAAGACGTTATAACCTTCGATGATGCACATATCAGCGGATTAATGCTTTCGCACAACGATGCTCTGGTAATATCTTTGCTTATTCATGACACTAACGTAAAAAGAATTTTGATTGATCCAGGCAGTTCAGTCAAATATCATTTTGCTGTCGTGGAAGAAATGCTACTGGGGAATCAAGTAATCCCAAAAGCACGATCCATATCATGGTTTGATAACTCTACGGTTATATCAAAAGGATAAATTGAGCTTAGCACTTATGCTGAGGAGGTGATCAAAAGTGCCAGGTTCCAAGTCATAGATACTGACATGGCTTATAACGTGATCATTGGAAGGCCGTGGATCCACGACATGAAAGCGATACCCTCCATGTTGCATCAGGTAATTAAATTCCCCTCTGAATGGGGGATTCAACAAATCAAAGGCGATCAGCAAACCACAAGAAATATAAACTCTGTGGTACACTACAACGAGAAAATAGAGGTGGAACAATTACGAGATAAGGAAATCTCCCAAGCAGGTAACACCGCCCAAACATGCATGGAAGAAATTACTACCCAAATAGGTACGGGAGGTATTATTGCTGAAACAGGTACGAAAGAAAATAATTACGAGAAGGAGAGTCACGAAGGTGTACTATACCACACAGATGCAGATTCTAGACCGGACGTCATTCATGAACCGGAGGAAGATGAGCATATCAAAACAACTACGGAGGAGCTCGAAGCTGTTCCGTTATCTGAACAAAAGCCTGAGCAGAAAGTGTATATATGCACGAGACTAGGCCCCGCTTGAAAAGGTAAGTTAATTAATTATTTAAAGTCTAACACAGACTACTTTGCGTGGTCCCACTCAGATATGAAAGGCATCCCACCAGAAGTGATGACTCATAAACTAAATGAAGATCTATCATTCGTACCTGTTAAGAAGAAGAAAATAAAGCAAGGACCATTCAAGAACCAAGTGATCGACGAAGAGGTACAGAAACTCTTGAAGATTGGTTCGATACGAGAGGTAACGTACCCTAACTGGCTAGCAAACACCGTGGTAGTACCTAAAAATAATGGCAAGTGGAGAGTATGCGTAGATTATACTGACTTAAATAAAGCATGCCCCAAAGATTCATTCCCATTGCCACATATAGATCAAATGATTGATGCCACAGCAGGTCATGAATTATTGAGCTTCTTAGATGCATATTCTGGTTATAATCAGATTAAAATGAATCCCTCAGATGAGGAAAAAACTTCCTTCATTACAAACAGGGGGACTTACTGTTATAAAGTTATGCCTTTTGGCTTAAAAAATGCTGGAGCCACCTATCAAAGGTTAGTGACTAAAATGTTCCAAGAACATCTTGGAAAGACGATGGAAGTCTATATTGATGATATGTTGGTAAAATCAACACAAGCACAAGACCATTTCCAGCATCTCTCTACTGCTTTTGATATTCTACGCAGGTATAATATGAAGTTAAATCCAGACAAATGCGCTTTTGGAGTGCAATCAGGTAAGTTTTTGGGTTTCCTTGTGTCAAACAGAGGAATAGAGGTAAATCCCACTCAAATTAAAGCTATAGAAGAAATACCTGATATTTTTAACAAATAAAAAGGAATTTCAAAGACTGAGGGAGAATAGCAGCTTTGAGTCTGTTTATTTCTAAATCTTTCAAAAAAGTTTTAAATTCTTCTCAGTTCTCAAAAAGCAGAATAGCTTCGAATGGACTAAAGAATGTCAGCAAGCCCTCAAGAACCTGAAGATTTATCTATCGAAACCACCACTGCTTTCAAAGCCAAAATAAGGGGAAAGATTGTACATCTACCTAGCTGTCTCATAAATTGATGTAAGTGCAGTATTGGTAAGAGAAGAAAAAGGTAAACAATCACCTGTCTATTATGTAAGTAAAACTTTGCTAGATGCTGAGACTAGATATCCACATCTGGAAAAGTTAGCCTTATCTTTAATAATGACATCTAGAAAATTACGACCCTATTTTCAATGCCACCCAATAACCATTGTGACCTCGTATCCTTTAAGAAATATTTTGCATAAACAGGAACTGTCAGGAATATTAGCCAAGTGGGCCATAAAATTAAGTGAGCATGAAATAATCTATAAGCCTAGGACTGCAATTAAGTCTCAAATACTAGCTGATTTTGTTGGTGACTTTAGTAATAGCATTGTATCTGTAGTAGAAAAAGAGTTACAGCTCTTTAACGGTGTTAATCCAGGCCTACGGACCTTGTTCATCGATGGTTCTTCAAATATAAAATGCGCCGGCTGAGGCATAGTCTTGATATCACCCACGGGTGAAAAGACACGGCAAGCTATAAAGTGTTATCCTATCACTAACAATGAAGCAGAGTACGAAGCTATTATTGTAGGGCTTGAACTCGCACAGGAGCTCTCAGTCGAGCAAATTGTGATCAACAGCGACTCCCAAATGGTAGTAAATCAGATACATGGGACTTACATCGCTTGAGAGATTAGAATGCAACAGTATCTTGAAAAAGCACAAGAGATCGTGAGACAATTCAAAACATGGAAGGTAATGCAAATACCTAGAGAGGAAAATGCAGAAGCAGATGCATTAGCTAACCTCGCAGCAGTCACGGAAGTAACGAACAAAGACAATACAATTGTCGTTCAACTATTTCATTCAATAATAGACCAGGACAGGAATGAGGTAACTTTCAACAACCTAACCTGTGACTGGAGAAACGAAATTCTTAATTTTTTGTAGAATGGCACCGTACCTGAAGACAGGAAAGCAGCTCAACCACTTCGGCGCAAAGCTGCACGGTATTGCCTTGTTCGCAACTCACTTTATTGCAAGATGTTCAGAGGACCCCTAGCTAAATGCCTCGGACCTAACCAAACGAAATTTTTGATGAAAGAAGTCCACGAAGGACACTGTGGAAATCACTCAGGGGCGAGATCCTTAGGGAAAACACTAATCAGAGCTGGATGCTATTGGCCTAAAATGGAAGAAAAAGCCGAGAATTTTGTATCCAAATGTGACAGATGCCAAAGGTTTGCCAATAACATGCATCGACCAGCGGAATTATTACATCCAATAATATCCCCATGGCCTTTCATGAAATGGGGTATGGACATAGTGGGACCTCTTCCCATAGCTAAAGGACAGGTACGGTTTTTACTCGTGCTAACCGACTATTTTACAAAATGGGTAGAGGCAGAAGCATTCAAACAAGTGCGAGAAAAGGAAGTTAAAAGCTTATTATGGAGAAAAATAATATGCAGCTTTGGAATACCAAAGGATATCGTGTGTGATAATGGCCCGCAATTCATAGGCTCGCAAATCACAGAATTTTTTGAAAGTTGGCAAATCAAGTGGATCACTTCAACGCCGTACCACCCCGTGGCTAATGGTCAAGCTGAGTCAACGAATAAGGTCATTATAACCAATCTAAAGAAGCGGCTAGATAAAGCCAAAGGAAACTGGCATGATGAGTTACCAGCGGTATTATGGGCATACAGAACAACTTCAAAAATAGCCACGGGAGAAACTCCGTTCGCACTTGTTTATGGCTCAGAAGCCTTAATACCTGTGGAGATTGGCGAACCAAGTATAAGGTTCTCAACAGCCATGGAAGGTGAAAACAACGACGAATTAAGGACCAACCTGGACCTGCTCGAACCACGGAGAGAAGCAGCATTGATACGGATGGCAGCTCAAAAATAAATCATAGAGCATTATTACAACCATAAAGCTCATCTCAGATACTTTAAGATTGGGGACTTCGTCCTCAAAAAAGTATTTCAGTCAACGAAAGAAGCAGGTGCAGGAAAGCTAAATCCAAACTGGGAAGGACCTTACAAAATCCGAGGCATAGCTGGGAAAGGCGCCTATGAGTTGGAAGCTATGGACGGCAGAGTTCTACCAACAAGCTGGAACGCCATCCATCTAAATAAGTATTACTTCTAAAAGAAAAGAATACCCCCCCATCAGGTATCACACGTTCGATTTTATTTTGAACATTTCAAAATTTTACTAACTTTTTTAGATGATAGGCACAAAGCTACCCTATCACCAGATGATGATATTAGACCTGCAAAGAGGCGAGGAAATAACACAATTCCTGGTCTAGGGTTACACTTTCTGATGGACATTTTAAAAGGGTTAAGCAGTCATCATCTAAAAAATTATATACCTTCGAGTGCGGAATATTTTTCCTTTTCAGGAAAAGGACCACAAGGAAGGAATAATCAAGTGCTCGAGATTTCATTCTTCAAAGCTCAAACTCTTGGAAGACTATACAATATCGAAGGCTAAGACGAAGCAAAGAAGACTATCAAAAAGTCAAAAGCTCGAGCCTGAAGACCCATCTACCCAACGAGACAAGTGACACGAGTAGAAATCGAAAGAAATCAAAAGAGCCATCCCAATACAAAGCCTAATGCAAAAGGCAAAAACCTTCGAACATATTCAGGTCGAAAGGCAAAATATTAGTCACGAGAAAGAAATGTACATCTTTATACTTATTCAAAGTTGCTGTAACAAAAACAGTTAGGGGTAAAATATCATCAATGTACTCATTCAAAAAATTGTTCTCAAATAAAACAGTTATGGATGAAAGATCTATATCCTTGTATTTCTTCAAAAAATTGTTATCAAATAAAAATAGTTACGAATAAGAAAGCATTTCCCTCGTACTTATTAGAAAATTATTTCCAAAACAGTTGGGGGTAAAAACCCCAATATTTATAAAAACTGTTACTAGTAAAAAATAGTTGTTTCCTTGTATTAATATCAAAAAACGGTTACCTATGAAAAACAGTTACGAAATACAAGAGTATATCAAATCTGTTAAACAAAAACAGTTGCAAACATGAGTTTTAGACGATAACCAAACACATGTAAAATTTCATGGAAATTCAAACAAAAAACTTTTCTTGGAAACATTCTTAAACATGTGTAAAATTAGTATCACTCTATTGCATTATCATGAAGTTGAGACGTCTTCTTCATGTCAATTATAAACGGCCCTCTTCCATAAACTATACCTATTACAAAAATACACACATTTGATATGACACCTTGCCTATTAAAAAAAAGGTACGAGTAGTCTAAAGCATTACCCATGCAATACTCGAAGGTAAAACTAAAACCTCGAAAAATAAAGCATGCAAAAGACGTAAAGTGTGAAACAGAAACTCAACAAAAGTTGAACTAACATTTATATATTAAAACGGCTAAATTAAGTATTAACTTATACTTAGTCGTATAAAATTTTTATATACATNAGCACTAAGGTCAAAACCCTCTTGATTCATTTCCATCAATGTGTCAAGGCGAGAATTCATATACGCCCAGCTCACATCGACAGCAGCCACCTCTTCCAAATCTTCATAATCCTTTGCCCATACTTGAAGCTCAGCTCTCAATCCGTCCTTCTTCGCTTCTGCCGCTTCATGGACGACCCTTAATGGAACAATCGACTCCTCTAAAGTTTGAGCTTTGTTTAAATCCCTACGAAGGTCTTCTTGAGTATGAGTGAGTGATTGCACGAGCTCGCCTGAGTATTCCTCCTTCTGCCCCAACAAGTTCTTCAAGTCTCTAATCTCCTCTGAGGCACGGGACAGCTGCTCCGCGAATGAAGATTCCAGAACACTCTTATCTTTATCAGCCTGACTGCAAGAAGCCCTATCCACTGCCAATTCTGCTGCCATGAGTCTCATCTGCCTCTTCAAGGTACTCATTTCCTCTTCTAAAGCATCCATGTCAATCCTTAAGCTATCATATTGTGCTTTCCACTTATCAACACCGGCCTGCAACTCTCTTGTCTCTTGGTCTGTGTTTGAAATCCTCTTCTTAAGCTCCATGCCTATAAGGTTAATCTATAAGAATTAAACCAGTCAGATATGGTAAATTTCATATACGAGAGTGAAAGAGGATAACTTAAATCATACCTTCAAAGAAGTATGTACGATCTCATTGGCCCATGTAAGAGCACCGTCACTGGCTAGCTTTTCTTTTTCAGAGGGACCTATCAAAGGCTTGAGCCACATTTCGGGCTCACCCGTTTTCTTGAAAAGATTCCCCTCAGCTGGAACCTTTATTACCACCTGCCGCATCTCTCTACTGGAAGGCCCTACTTTCCTAACAGAAGGCATGGAAGCAGGCGGAGATGGAACATCAACAGGCACGGAAGATTGAGGACCTAGAGAAGCCACGGGAAAAGAAGCAGGCACAGAGAGTTGAAGAGTTGAAGAACTTACAGGCAAAGCAACAGCAGAAGTTGAAATAGCCAAAGGAACAGACGAAATAGCTTCTCTCAAAGAAGCAGGAAAGGCAGCAGCCAAAGGGACGTCGTTAGGAGCAAGATCAACACCTCCTGAATAGGGGAATGTGAAACATCATCAAGGACAGGGGGCTCAATCACAGACATGGAAGGCAAGGTTGAGGCTGTAAGCTCGTCATCTAAAACCATTCCCCTTCTCCGTGGCCTGTGCACTAAAGCACCCTCTTCTTCCTCTTCTATGGAACGAGACTCACTAATCTTCCTCTTCGAGGAAGATGAACCAACAATAATTTCCTAGGCCTGATCCAAGGACATCTTCGGGATAGATGAAGCAGACACCCCACGAGCCGAGAATCCTATCAAAAAGGGAAAAAAGTTAAACAAAAAAAAGGGACGCGAGTAAGGAAAAAATCAAGAACAAAAGCTTCACTTACCGTGGGTCTTTACTTGCCAACCATACCTCCCAGCGAGGTAATTCCAATATCTCTCTTCTGAAGGAGCAACAAATAACAATTTTTCTACCCAATCACGAATACCGGAGACATTCTCAACGGTATTCATGATTGCTGAGAGAAGAAAAAAAACAGATACGGTGTTAAATAAAACATCTCAAGTCAAAACAAGTAAAAGTAAATGTGAGCTAAAGCATACTCACGTGCGCGATTCCACTTCTCAGTGAAGGGAAGATTTTCTTCACCCACTAAATCAACAGTGGGTACAGCAACATACCGGGGGTACCAGCCCCTATCATTATCGTCTCCAGGGGTTACCAGCACTCTTTTGCTTCTAGCAGTCAGAGTAAAAACCCCTTCATGAAATAAGGTAGGAGAGTAGAGGTAAATAATATAGTTGAAGGTAAAGGAACCAAGGCTAAAAAAGTCAAACTCCTAAGACATATGACAACTCGCCACATAAGCGGGCCAACTTGTCCTAAGCAAATATTGAAAAAACGGCAAAACTCAATTATAACTGGGTCAATGGGGGGTCTAAACCCTAAAGTGAAAGGATACGTATAAACAAAAGAATATCCCGTCTTGTAAGACGTTATTCTTTGATTACTATTCGGAATATAGACAGGAAACTCAGACTTCCAAAAGCACTCCCTGCGAACAAGGGAAATCTGACCCTCAGTTATAAGGGTTGGATATCTTTCGACACTATCAAGAGAAGAAGTTTGATCTACAAGAACTTTACTATCTCTAGAAAAAACAAACTCAGCAGGTACAATTTCATCAACTCTAGGTTCACGAAGGCGTTCGCATCTACCTCTAGACAAAGACCGAGAAACCCTAAATCTCGGAGAAACTGGAGATCTAGTGGAAGGAGGAGGAACTATTTGAGAAGAAGAGGAGCCCCTCAAAGGAGTGGATCCTAGACTTATAAGTCTACCACCCCTTCGACTCCTAGTCGGAGCAGAAGATGGCGCTAAACTTTCAATATCTTTTATTCTTTGAGGTTGGTTTGAAGAAGACATGTTTACAAAGGCAAAGAAGAAAGTTCTTTACAAAAGACAAAGTTAGAGAAGTGTTTCGTGGAAGCAAAGAAAATAAAACATGTATTTATACTTGAAGACAACCGTCAAACATGAACAAAAAGGAAAATAATGATGAAAAGTCATAATTTAAGATGTCACTTCGGGACTGGCAAAGCCGCAAAAAGCCCTAAAAGATGTCGAGTAGATGCAGAACCAATCCGAAAAGGACACGTGGTATGAGCATTAAATGGAAGTGAAAAATGATGCCTATGGTGCAGAGAAGGATACAATGATTCAAGGAAAAGCGGCGACAAAATATTCCCACCATAAATGAATATCCACTTACCAAATATCAATCGTTAAATATATGCTAAGTGGGGGGACTATCTGTATTGGTAAAAAATAGTTTCACACGTAAGCCAACTTTTGACAACTCAGCCAGTCACGTGGACACAGAAAAATGCGACAGCTGGATGTGATTCTTTGAAGAGGTACGGTACAAAGAGGCACAGTTCAGTAAACCCATTAACTTATCATCCACTNACAATCAACTTTGATTTTTTATATTTCTGCAATATTGTCTATTATTCATTTTTCTCCATTACCTTGATTACCAGTAACCCGTATTCATCTTAAAAAATAAGCTTTAGTCAAAGGGTCTAATTCTTTGGTTAAACAATGATATATCTACAAATTTATGCATGATGACAACGATAATATGGTACTTGCAATAAGAAATAGAAACAACAATTAGCAGCGCAACACAACAAGTAATAACGCACTAGAGTAAGCTGAATACAGATTAAATCTGGTGAAAACAATTAAAGGAATGACAGGTGGCAACTAAATGAGAATAATGATGACGTCCAAATCCACTACTAAAAAGTAAATGGACACGGTCACATGCAATATAAATTACCAAACTATGAGTCGGGGTCGAATCTCATAGATAACAATATGTAGGCGATTAAGAATGTAAGAAAATTATCACTTATTGTGCTATGCCAAACACTTAGAGTTTGGGTTGTGAAAATATTATAACTAAATACAAAAATGTAAACTAACCTAGAAAGCAAGTAAAATGATCAATGGCTACAACCAAGGATGCATTTGACTTTACACTCAAGTAACGATACAATGTAATTCATGATTTTACAAATATGAGCGAGTTTATGTTAATTAGCCTCGGGTAATAATTCTATATTAGCTTCTTCCGAAGAATAACAAGACTTCCTAATTGAATTATCCCTAAAACAATCAAGAGATTAAGCACACCCGAATATAGCTACAAGTAGTTCAATCCTATCCCTAGGTAGAATCTATAAAAATAGGGTTAAAGCCTCAAGTTCTTGTTAATTAGTCTTTCCCAACCCCAAATAATCTTTCCCAAAATTAATTCGAAGTTAATGGGCGAGTCCTAGGGTTAAATAATCCCTTTGAAAACATTCAAGAACAAGAATAATTAAAGAAACAATAACTCACTTCATAAATACATAAAAATCTTTCAATACATAAGCACAACAAGGTATTTAATCCACACTTTAAGTGTGAATATTTCCATAAACAAGATTCAAGTGATGGAAAAAATAATACACACTTAGATATACAATACAAAGCAAGGAAATGAATAAATGAGCATAAAAGAGTAAGAAATTCTCAACCAAAAGCTTCAAATCTTCAAGATCCAAGTGTGTGTTTAAGAACCCTAGCTTCCAAAACTTGTTCTCTCTAGTGTAAGGATTGAAAATAAGCAAAATATCCTCAAAATATCTTCGAGGTCGTGTATTTGTGGGTTTGGGATTGGAAAAATGTGAAATGCCATTACTGCCCAGGTCTGATGCCCATTGACCGCACCTGCGGAAGAATCCTCGCAGGTGCGGCTCCGCAGATGCATATAGCCCATCTCAGATGCGTAAAGTGAATATAAGTGCTGGATCCGCAGATACGCTCTTCAAAGTGCAGATGCGCAACCGTAGAAGCGGGTCTTGACTCGCAGGTGCGATCCCAAGTGAAGTTGCTCAGTTTCGCATATGCGAACTTTCTCCTTGCAGGTGCGAGATTGCTTCTGCGATCAATGTTCTGCAGATGCGGAATCCCTGGAGCCTTTTGCATTCTTTGAACCATTTTTTGCTCAATTTCACTTCAATTGAATTCAAATCACTTCATGGCCTTATTTACCTAAAAATACACACCATAAATGACCTCATATTATCATTAAAGGACGCAAAATCTTAAGGAAAGAGACTAAAATAAGTGGTAAAATCACCACTCATCAATACCCCCAACTTAAAGATTTTGCTTTTCCTCAAGCAAATCAAAACCAACAATTCAATGAGGTTCTACCATTTAAAGCATAAGTCGTATTGCTATTATTTACAATTCACATTTTCCAATTAAGAACCATACTTATGCATTTGGTTGGTACTAATAATTAGGCTCAAGTATGTGCATCTTACCCAAATAACTCCTTCATTTAAAAACAATTTCAAGAAGTGCAAGGGAGTTTCAAAATAATCAAGTGACAAGAATAAGCCTCAAGAAGTGACTCAAAAGCACTAGTCCACTACATATGTTCAATTTACTCATTTTCGGATATATCAATGTCACTAGTCCATCCTAATTCATGTGCCCTCACAAGAAAGAAAGTCCCAAAATCACCATATTTACAATAACAACACAAGGGACAAATTCACAAAGACACTCACTCTCACAAAGAATTTCAAGTGTTACAACATATCATGCCATAAGCTTGCCCTTATTTTAATTCGCCGCCTATTCAAGAACATTCAGTTGGAGATCCCATAAGGACTTTTTAAGATTGTAATGTAGGTTTAGGGAAGGGTCGGATAAGCACTTGAGATACAAGTGACTACACCTCCTTGAACACTACTCACATTTGTCTTTCTTTTTGCACTTTGTTTCTTTTCAAACCACATAGCTCTCATTGGCATCTAGTTACCAACATAGAACCACCTTGAATACCTCTCTAATTTTCTTCAAGGCTCCATATTTATATACATACATATATCTCTCTTTTTTATATATATTTTTCTTTTGGAGCTTGAATAATTTCATATGAACACTTTGAGGTATATGTTCCTACACTCAATGTACAACCTTACCAGTTTCCAACTTGACACCACACTCCAAACTTAGGCTTTTAGCCTCATTCTCAATGTTCAAGGAGGGACATGTTCAAAAGAGGGAATTATTTTACAAAAGGGGAAAGGTTTGTAATGAGGTGGCCAAAGAAAAGATTAAAGGATCAAATAGGGTAACTAGTGATAATATTTATGCAATGGTACTTGAAAGTCTAAAGAGGTTTTACAAATATCACAAAGAATGCCTAAGGTCATCCCACCAACCAAACGTAATTAACATTAGCATTGAAAGACCAACCGGGCAAGTTCTAGATGATAGAAGTAAACACAAGAATTATTTATACAAACACTAACACACATGGCATATGAACTAATCAAGACGAATCAATTTCACTTCCTAATAAGAGCATCTAGAGCAATATCATGCGAACTAGTGGAGGTCATTTTTTTTTCTTCACCATGCAACTTACTTCTCTCTTTTTTTTTAAAAAAAAACCCAAATTCGGAAGGGTATTCTTAATTCACATTTCACATACAAGAGACTAATTTTGTTAGTACCAAATAATCCAAAAGTCTCCACCTAGCAAAACAAGACTAATTCCCTTAAGAAAGTTGTCACGCCATCCATCATAGGGAAAAGTCACCCGGTTCACACAAAAAATATTCCTTGAGAAAAAACCGCAGCGTGAAGAAAACCCAAGGAAATACTACGAAAGAAATAAAAATAAAAGAACAAGACTACTAAAGAGAAAAATAAAATAAAAGTAACTAATAGTAAAGAAGCAACAATAATATAAACTAAAGACTACTAAAGAAAATAAGTAAAGAAAGAAAAAATAAAAATAGAGTAATAACACATGACTAGTCTGCAAATGTACATTTAATCACACTCAAGCTCAGCAAGAGCACATGATCTAACAAAACAAGCTCGGCAATGGCACACAATATCCATAACAGCAAAGAAACCTGGCAAGGGCACATACACAGAGTCATAATATGAATACAGTATACTCCTAAATCCACCCCCAACTAAAAACATTGTAGTGTCCTCACTGCACAATATCAAAAGAAAATAAAACTAGTTTGAGGGTCTCCCTGAGGTCTGCATCAGACTAGCAGACTGCAGGAGAAAGGGCTAAGCACTCCGCCGAGAACTCTCGCCGTCATCATCCTCATCATCGCCCTCATCCTTATCACCAACATCAGTCATGAAAGAGTACTCCTCACTATCCTCATCATCAACAATCGGTATCTTCCTGCTCGGCTGCCCCCACTTGAAGATGGCTTTGATGCCTCACCACATTTTGATCATAAATTTGCCCTTCTTTTTGTTTCTCACTTTTTCCTTATCAAATTCTGACTGAAGGTCTACATTTTCCTTGGTCAAGTTGGTATAGGCAGTCTCGAGCTTGGCAACAGATGCTGTTATCTTATCCTGAGATTTCACCTATTTTTTATGCGCATCCAAGTAGGTCTTCATATCATCCCTGCTGAAGTATTCGGGAAATGGTTGGGAGTTTGAGGGCCCACTAGGGAGCTTTGACACCATGTCACGAATAGATACAAGCTGGGAGTTTAGCACCCCAAATGGTCCCTCAGGCACAGCTGCCTGTGAGGGTGACTCTGGTCTGCCAATAGTAGTGGTAACCTTCCTCTTCTTGCTTTTCACTGCACTACCTCGCTCGTTACTATCAACATGTGGAAGGGTTTGTCGACGGGAAGCCAACGATCAGTGCTACGCTCCTCAACCTCTGCCCGCCTACACAATTCTGTAACCAAAGAAGGAAACATCAACCCTGTGTTGTCGTCGAGCAAATACTCCTGCAGCTCTCTCAAGATATAGTAGCCAACATTCACCGGGATGCCATCAAGAAGGCATGAAATGATCAGGGCTCTAGTGTATGACACATCCAAGACATTCCCACAGGGTGATACCCTATTACAGAGGATATAGAGCCATATTTTAGCGTTGTGAAGTCGATCGACTTCAATCCCTTTCTTTTGTTAGCCCATTTTGCTCTGATACTTGCAGGATATAGTTTAGACACAAGCCATTCTGTGTTGTTGCAATTGTCTTTTTCTTGCACAGGCTCGAGTGGATGATTAGGAGTCCCGAGTACCTCATTAATCTCCTCAGACGCGAACCTCACTGTTTTGCATCTAATGATGAGTTTTGGGTCATCGAAGTTTGTATGCTTAAGGTTTGCGTAAAACTCACGAACCCACTCCTCATTGACCTTGCATGGAGTCGGTATGACGCATGAACATCTGGAGGATTGTAAACGGCCATAGAAATCTAGGAGCAACTCGGCCAATTTATCCTAGATGATCCCTTTCTCGAGCACTATCTTCTTTGTGAGAATATTGTCATAATACCGGCGATGACAATCAGCAGACATGAAGCATGAGTTGTCAAATTGTTCCTCAGCTTCCTCCTCAATTTCATGGTTGTGTGGAGTGCTTATGTTCATGTTCAAGTCCATTTTTAGCTCAAAGTACCTTCAAAAAATCAAAACAAAGTTAGTTAGGCAATAGAATATTGTTAAGCAAATTAAAACACTACAATTAGGCCAAAGAATCAAGTTGAACGGGCCCGGGAAGGTCCAGTTGCAAAGCTACTGGAATTTGCATGTTCTGCCCAGTTTCCGCACCTGCGGATGAACAACTGCAGGTGCGATCCCGCTTCTGCGATATTTCCACCGCATCTGCGATTTTGCTTATTTTGCCAAAAATTGCATCTGCGGAACAATCATCGCAAGTGCGAGACCGCATCTGCGGCATCTTTATCGCATCTGCGGTGTTCATCCAAGGGTTCAAGTGCCCAGAATTTTTTTTCCGATTCTCTTCACTTGAAACATGGTTCTTAGCACCTAGCTTGTACTCAAGACTTCCAAATTAGTGTACTAAATGGATCTATGACTCTATTTAGATTGATTTTTAGGTACTAAGCACCCAATTTTCTTTCGGACAGTTTGTCGAACACCTTGCAAATTGTGAACAATTGATTCTTCTTCACACAAATTGGGTACTCAGATTTCCCACAAATTTGTTTCATTGTAAGCACCACAAAATAACCTACTCTCAACCAAATTCCTCACCCTAATATTAGCACTGATTAGAGGGTATTTTTGGGGAATAAAGGCGGGGCTGCCATGAGAGCCATGAGAAAAAGAAGAAGAAGAAAAGAGAAGTATAAAAGAGAGAACTAGAGGAGAGCCAAGAGAGATACATGTGTCTTGTGCGAGAGCCTTATAAGTAAGGATCAATGGAGCATTTGCGTTTGTGAGAGATGGGGGAGTTTGGGTTTTAGGTGAAAACAATCAGAACATACATGATGAAATGAGGGTTTCACTCATTAAACTTGCCCGATTATCCGCACCTGCAGATTTTTAAGCGCTTCTGCATCAAAAGGACCGCACCTACGGATATATCTGCATCGATGCTTATGAATCCGCTTCTACGCAAGCGCACTTGCGTGAGTCCTGACCGCAGGTGCGGTAACACCTGGGTTCAGCAGTTCAGTTATGGGCAGCTACTGTATTGGTGCATTCCGAAATCTCAAACTCCTCAATTTAGCTCCAACAAATCTGAAACTTGGAAGATTAGTCCAAAATAATGTACTAAGCTATTTTAAAAAGGAACATTTCAAAAATGACCAAAATGCCTCCCACCAAGCGCCGCATTTAACGTCGTGGCACGATGCAAGTCAACTTAACCACTTTTCTCGCCACTTGAACGATATGAACTGGGCACCTAGCTTGGAGTCAAACTTGTGACCACGAGCAGTGGGGGGTGGTAAATAGATGACCAAGCCAAGCATTAAATTCTTCATTTTGCACTTCTTGGCTTTCATGTGAGGAATGTGATTTTCCCTTATTGTTCTTTCAAAGTGTAAAATATATGGCCTTAGTCTTTCCTCCTCGCAATCCTTCATTGAATCGTGAAGTTCAAATCCCATATCACCACACAATTCCAATGTTGAAAAATTCTTGGAATGTGACTTCAAACCTCCAAATTGTAATTTTTCCTGGATTTTGACATCCTCTTTTTCCCCCGGAATAGAGTTAATCTCAACAATATTTTCAATCACCCCGGTTGACTCTAATTCCATATTTTTCTTGGCATCACTAATACTCATGGAGTCAGTTGGCGGATGTTAAATTCTTGAAACCTCAAAGTAAATCTCACTTTCTTCCTCGGAATTGGACTCTTCTTGAACTTCTTCCACACTTTCAAATTGATAGGCATAATGAGCCTCAATCAATGATTTCATTTGATCATCCAAAGTGCGGATATGCTCATCAATTTGAGTCAAGTTTTGTTTCAAGTCCTCAAGTGTCAAGCTTTGCTTCTCCTCATTTTCAAGAATGACCTCCAACATGAGCATCATCCTCTCATTTTGAAAATTTGAGAGTTCATCTTTATTTTGATCAAGTGCCAAAGAAGGATTTTCGACTTCAACCTCTAAGGAAGGTTCTTGGATATCATTCACTTCCGAAGCTTTTTGGACCTCTAAAGCTTCAAGCATTTCTTCCATTTGTTAGTGCAAACTTTCAAGTGCCAAGTCATTTTGGAGACTATTTTCCAAAATCTCCTCCAAGGCATTTTGCTCTTTGTTTCCTCCTTCAAGTAAGCATTCTAACATGATCTTGAACTCTCCACTTCGTCCATGCTCAATTTCTTCCACTTCCTCATCCCTGAAATTTTTATCACAAAAAGTAGAATCATCATAGCGGGGGCTTGGGGAAGGGACGGACAAATAAGAACAATCATACCAATGACCATTTTGACGACCACACTTATCACAAATACTCAAATCATGGGTTTGAGATTGTGCGCACAATCCACCCCCGGGAGAATTTAAACAATTTTTGCACGAGTGTGGTCCTCCACAATAAGGACAAGGGTCATCAAAGTATGAACAACTACCACCCGACCAATTTTCATTATATGATGCCATTTTTTTATTTTTTTATTTTTATCAAAAACTAAGAAAATAAACAAGAAACAAACAAGAAAAAATAGACCAAGGTAAGAAGGATAATTACACAAATATTCACAAGTTTGGACCAAAGCACTTACGCTTATATCTCAAACAACCTAAATTACGCCAAATTGTTCCCGGCAACGGCTCCAATTTTGATGACGTCCAAATCCACTACTAAAATGTAAATGGACACGGTCGCATGCAATATATATTACCCAACTATGAGTCGGGGTATAATCCCACAGAGAACAATATGTAGGCGATTAGGAATGTAAGAAAATTATCACTTATTGTGAAATGCCAAACACTTAGAGTTTCGGTTGTGAAAATATTACAGCTAAATGCGAAAATGTAAACTAACCTAAAAAGCAAGTAAAATGATCAATGGCTACAAGTATAAATGCATTGGGCTTTAAACTCAAGAAACGATCCAATGTATTTCACGATTTTACAAATATGAGCGAGTTTATGTTAATTAGCCTCGGGTAATAATTCCATATTAGCTTCTTCCGAAGACTAACAAGACTTCCTAATTGAATTATCCCTAAAAAAAATCAAGATATTAAGCACACCCGAATATGGATATAAGTAGTTTAATCCTATCCCTAGGTAGAATCTATAAAATTAAGGGTTAAAGCCTCAAGTTCTTGTTAATTAATCTTTCCCAACCCCAAATAATCTTTTTCAAAATTAATTCGAAGTTAATGGGCAAGTCCTAGGATTAGCTAATCCCTTTGAAAACATTAAAGAACAAGAATAATTAAAGAAACAATAACTCACTTCATAAATACATAAAAATCATTCAATACATAAGCACAACAAGGTATTTAATCCACACTTTAAATATGAATATTTCCATAAACAAGATTCAAGTGTTGGAAAAAATACTACACACTTAGATATACAATAAAAGCAAGGAAATGAATAAATGAGCATAAAGGAGTAAGAAATTCTCAACCAAAAGCTTCAAATCTTGAAGACCCAAGTGTGTGTAAAAGTACCCTAGCTTCCAAAACTTGTTCTCTCTAGTGTAACTGAAAATAAGCCAAAGATCCTAAAATTATCTGCTAGGTCGTGTATTTGTGGGTTTGGGATTGGAAAAATGTGAAATGCCATTACTACCCAGGTCTGATGTCCGTTGACTGCACCTGCGAAAGAATCCTTGCAGGTGCGGCTCTATAGATGCGGATAGCCCATCGCAGATGCGTAAAGTGAATAAAAGTGTTGGATCCGTAGATGTGATCTTCAAAGTGCAGATGCGCAACCGCAGAAGCTTGTCTTGATTCGCAGGTGCGATCCCAGGTGAAGTTGCTCAGTTCCGCAGATGCGGACTTTCTCCTCGCATCTGCGAGATCGCTTCTGCGATCAATGTTCCGCAGATGCGGAATCCCTTGAGCCTTTTGCATTCTTTCAACCATTTTTTGCTCAATTTTACTTCAAATCACTTCATGGCCTTATTTACCTGAAAATTTTACAATACACACCATAAAAGACCTCATATTATCATTAAAGGATGCAAAATTTAAAGAAAAGAGACTAAAATAAGTGGTAAAATCACCACTCATCAAATAACCACTTACACATAAGGTTTTATCCAAATCTTCACGAGGTACCAAACCTCAAAATATTCATAATTCACGGGTCTCAATTTGTGAGCTCTAAACACTTGGCATTTTGTTCCCTCATTATAGTTAATAACTGCATGAACGATGCACGTGCCAATAGAACCCTTCTCACGTAGAGTCAAACAGACGAGGGTGTATAGAAATGATCAATAACATCATGATACATTTTCTTGAATCGTTAGGGGTGAATAACTACGTGTATGCTTATGCCATGTTCTATCATAGTTCAAGCCAACTAATAAGAATAGAAAGAATGAATGACACACAAGAAACGATCAACACGAAATGAACATGGTATAACATCACAAGTGGTAGACACACCACTAAACAAACAACAACAATAACAATGCCCCCGGGACATCACAAGTCATCACAATCAATCCCCGATATACCTCACCTTGTCTCGCCACGTGCGTAATAATAAAGTACATGTCCGCCTTGTCTCGCCACACGTGCATAATAATGTTTCCACCTTGTCTCACCATATGCGCAACCCACATATATAGCCCGCCTTGTCATGCCGCATGTGCAAGTATCAATAGTAACAATAGCACCACAGAAAGCTCGTGCAACACAATAACACACGCACAGCAGAAACCCCGTGCATCACAATAACAACCGCATGACAGAAACCTCGTGTATCACAACAACAACAATGACAATAATACAAGAGAACGGCAAATAAATCAACTAAGAAATTCCAGAACTCAAAGAAACGGAAGAAACGAACTCACAAGGAAAGACACAATAGAAAATAATAATACCACCTAGAAATAGCTCAACAAGGAAGAGATGTTGTGTAGCAATGAAATCCACATAAATTCTATTCAACAACAAGGGAGATATCACGAGTCGCTAATTCCAAATAAGGATAAAGAAACTATGATAAAGGACAACTAACTTCATTTAGGATTTAGCACTCACGGAAGAGTCACAACAATTACAATTAAGGATAAGCAACGGAAAGGATAATCAGGGCCTCAATTAAGGATGAACAATTACAGAAGAGATAATAATAATTTCAAATAAAGATAAGCAGTTACGAAAAGATAGCATGGCAATCAAAGAGGAAACAACTTCAGTTAAAGCACACAAGAATGAAATAGGAAATAAGAGTGGAACATGAAGCAAGTAATCCCAAATAAAACACGTAGAGATGAAACTAGTAAATGGAAAAAACTTAACATAATAAAACAACTTCATATCTAATGAACATAAGAACCTATGAGCCCCAAAATGTAAATTTTCCACAAATAAGACCACACACGTACACGTCACCTCACATGCACGGGCTTTACATGATACAATTAGCATAAAAGATTCAAATCCTAAGGGATAGTTCCCTCACACAAGGTTAGGCAAGATATTTACCTTAAAGCAGACAAACCGATACTCTAAAATGAACTTCTCGGGTGAAATGACCTGTGGACGGCTCAAGTCTAGCCAAATTAACTTCAAAGCATAAATAAAACTCATAAGACACTATTTCGGGTCATAAAGCCCCAATCTTTATCAAAAACCAAAAATCAACCCAAAAGTCGACCCCCGGGCCCGCACCTCGGAACCCGACAAATTTCACAAAACTGGAACCACACTAAAATTATCAAATTCCGATACTAATTCATCCCTCAAATCATCATTTCACATTTGGTTAGCTTTCTTCAAAACCCCTATTTTTTCCTCAACTCAAAACACTAATTTAATGATAAAAATAAAGATAAAATCATGTAATATAATAAATTCTAGGCGAAGAACACTTGCCCAGTTGATGTGCTTGAAAAACCCACAAAGAATCGCTCAAAAACGAGCTCTAGAACTCCAAAAATGTTTAAAATGGCTAACCCTCGGAATAGAGAACTATTCTGCCCAGTGATTAATACATCATGATCGCGGAACACCACTCGCGTTCGCGAACAAGAAAAATGAAGGTTGACTAAACGTACTACGCGAACGCGACAGCATGATCGCGAACACGGTGAACAAGAACCAAGACTCTACGCGAACGCGTCTATGCCCTCGCGAATGCGAAGAGATTTGCCTGATGCCCCAAATCCACCCTACCTCTACGCGACCGCGAACCTGTGAATGCGAGCGCGAAGGCAAAGGTCTTCCAAGCTTCACAAATGCGAGCCTACCTTCGAGAACACAGAGGGAAAATGTTGCCTACCTCAAATAAAACTATCAAACGTGATTACTTCATCGCGAAAGAGATTAATAACACCAGACACCAGCAAATTAGCAGTCCAAAAATAGAAGGAAATGGTCGTAGCCCATCCGAAACACACCCGGGGCCCTCAGGACCCCGTCTAAACATACCAACAAGTTCCATAACCTAACATGGATTCGCTCGAGGTCTCAAATCACATCAAACAATGTCGAAACTACGAATCACACCATGAATCGAACTCATGAACAAGTTCCATAACCTACGGAGTTTTTCCAACTCTCGGAATTGCATTCCGACCCCGATATCACCAAAGTCAGCTCTTGGTCAAACCTCTCAACCTTCCAAACATCAACTTTTCCAACTTTTGCCGAAATGCTTCAAATTACCCTACGGACCTTCAAATCCATATCCGGATGAGCGCGTAAGTCCAAAATCACCATATGAAGCTGTTGAAATCATCACAGCACCATTCCGGAGTCATTTACACAAAAGTCAAATTTCGGTCAACTCTTATCGCTTAAGCTTCCAAAACTAGAATCCTTATTCCAAATTGGCTCTGAATCACCCTATAACTAAATTCGGCCACACACACAAGTTATAACATTTAATACGATACAAAACGACCGGTCGGGTCATTACCTCCTCCCCTTCTTAAGCAAACGTATGTCCTCGAACGTGCCAAGAATCATCCCGAAGTCATCAAATTACTGAATGTATTCATCCAACATACACCCGCGGGTGACCCTCCGTCACCCCAATCCACATGATCCTGACGACACCATCTCATATGTAATTTATCCCTTCCACCAATACCAATAAGCTTTAGAGTCAAAAAATTTCACCATTCGTTTATTTCCAAAAGACCAGATTCCTGCATTAACAGTCGGAATCAGCCTTAACCGGTTGCAACAACTTATGCCTACTCCCACAAGGTACAACCACACGCCATAATACATCACACATATTCCCATAGTAACATCTCTAAATCATAATAGCGGCCCATAATCAAAACCATCACTGGCAACTAGCCTCATATCTATTAGAACCCTATTTCAAACCTCCAACACTGAGAATGATGCAAGAAACATGAAGACCTATAACTTTTCACTCGAATCAGCAAGTCACATTTAACGCCACTAGCACATACGATGCAAGCTAAAACTCAAATAAGCACAACACGAAAATGGCTGAATACGTAAGGAGAAACATATAAGAGAAATATCAAACAAGCCTGACAGACACAAGTCGCTATGAGTACCATCCTACGAATCAATTTATAAGCAAGAATCAAGGTATGTGGACAAATCACATGGATCTCATCTTGATATAACCTGCACTGGGGCACGCACGCCGGTTCACACATATCAAATCACATGAAATCGCGAGGTTCTCACCCTCAAACTCTGAATCACAGGTAGAATACACACCATACCAACCGAAACTTTCTACTAATTTAATTTCGTCATTAAAACCACAACACTTACTAAACTCTTACCCCAATAGAGCATCTAAATCACAAAGCGTAACCAAATTATTTAGAAATCACATCAAAACCTACCGTAATGGACAACACTCAAAGCGATAGACATGGGATACCACTTATAGAGTCTCCCAACAGAGGTAAACACGTAAGCATAATACTAATCTTGAAACTCACCCATAAGTGAAACAACAAAATGAGAAAACTCTCCCCGAAAAGCAAAATCGGATATAAATATGAGTGCGCTCCTTTATAACAAACCAAAAGTATATATGTATGACATCATCTGGCGCAGCGGCCTCAGGCTTACTATATGAAACACATCAACGGGCTGGGCCGCCTCCTCTTGGGCACCCTCTACCCGCCTGAATACCCTGCCGTGACACATTTGTCCTGAGTATGGGACAATCTCTCATCATGTGGCTAGTATCTCCACACTCGAAGCAACCTCTGTGCTGACTTGGCTATGGAAACTGTTCGGTACGGGTACTCTGAGACCCATGAGTACCTTAAACACCGTGCGAAGCTTGAAGTGCAAACTGAATTGGCTGACCCACAAAACCTCTACCATGTTGTACCCTGCTTCCAAAATAAGGACCAATATATCTCTCCGGTCTGCGAGGCCTCCTAGTCTCCCTGTCCTCTCTCTCCTTACCTCGCCTTCCCTCTCTCTCCTGGCCTCGCCTGTCCTTTCTCTCCTGGTCCCACATGACCTCCAATCCAGGAGCGATCCCTACCACCTGCTGAAATGAAACATCCGACTCCAAATCCCGAGCCATGTTGAATCGAATTTCATGTCTGAGCCCTTTAAACTACGTGCGCCATGCATCTTGAAGGGGCTAAGGTACAAACTCTCTCAGGAATATCTCTGAAAATTGAGCCATGTAAGTGAAGCTGCCTCGACCGGGCTACCTAACAAGTATCACGAATAACCATAGTGGAGTAGTGACAAGGAACAGTCAAGACACTTACTAGACTAAATATGGTATAAATCTATGCATTATGACAACGATAATCTGATTCTTGCAATAAGAAATAAAAACAACAATTTGTAGCGGAACACAACAAGTAATAACACAGTAAAGTAAGCTGAACACAGTATAAATCCAATGAAAACATTTAAAGGAATGACAGGTAACAACAAGATGATAATAACCACTTTCTCACCAAGTTTTATCCAATAATCTCCAGGAGGTACCGAACCTCAAAATATTCATAATTCATGGGTCTCACTTTGTGAACCCTAAACACTTGACATCTTCTGCCCCTATTATAGTTAATAATTGCACGAATGAGGCACATGCCTATAGAACCCTTCTCACGTAGAGGCAAACATACGAGGATGTATAAAAATGATCAATAACATCAGGATCCATTTTCTTGAATCGTTAGGGGTGAACAACTACGTGTATGCTTGTGCCAGTGTTCTATCACAGTTCATGCCAACTAATAAGAATAGAAACAATGAATGACACATAAGAAATGATCACCATGAAATGAACACGGTATAACATCACATAGGGTAGGAACACCACTACACATATAACAACAATAACAACGCCCGCAGGCCATCACAAGTCATCACAATCAATCCATGACATAGCCCACCTTGTCTCTCCACGTGCGCAATAATAAAGTTAATGCCCGCCTTGTCCGCCACACGTGCATAATAACGTTTCCACCTTGTCTCGCCATATGCACAATCCACATATATAGCTAGCCTTGTCATGCCGCATGTGCAAATGCCAATATTAACAATAGCATGATAGAAACCTTGTGCAACACAATAACATCCGCATGACAGAAATCTCGTGCACCACAATATCAACTGCACGACAGAAACATCGTGCATCACAATAACAAATGCACCGACAGAAACCTCGTGCATCCCAACAACAAGTACAACAACAACAATGACATAATACAAGAGTACGGAAAATAAATCAACTCAGAAATTTTAGAACTCAAAGAAACGGATGAAACAAACTCACAAGGAAAGACACAACATAAAATAACGATACCACCTAGCAATAGCTTTACAAGGAAGAGATGTTGTGTAGCAATGACCTCCACATAAATGTAATTCAACAACAAGGGAGATATCACGAGTCGATAATTCCAAATAAGGATAAGGCAACTATGATAAAAGATAGCTAACTTCATTTAGGATTTAGCACTCACAAAAGAGGCACAACAATTACAATTAAGGATAAGAAACGAAAACGGCCTCAATTAAGGATAAACAATTACAGTAGAGATAATAATAATTTCAAATAAAGATATGCAGCTAGGAAAAGATAGCATGGCAATCTAAGAGGCAACAACTTCAGTTAAGGCACACAAGAATCAAATAGGCAATAAGAGTGGAAAATGAAGAAACTAATTCCAAATAAAACACATAGAGGTGAAACTAGTAAATGGGAAAAGCTTAACATAATAAAACAACTTCATATCTAATGAAAATAAGAACCTACAAGCCTAAAAGGTCAATTTTCAACAAATAAGCCAGTGCACGTACTCGTCACCTTGCGTGCACGGACTTTACATGATACAATTAGCATAAAAGACTAAAATCTTAAGGGGTAGTTCCCCACACAAAGTTACCTCAAAGCAGACAGGCCAATACTCTGAAATGAACTTCTCAGGTGAAATAACATCAGGAGGGCTCAAATCTAGGCTAAACAACTTCAAAACATAAATAAAACTCATAAGACACTATTCCGGGTCATAAAGCCTCAATCTTTATATAAAACTAAAAATAACCCAAAAGTCGACCCCCGGGCTCGCACCTCGGAACCCGACAAATTTTGCAAGACCCGAATACCTTCCGATACCAGTTCAACAATACAAAAATTATCCAATTCCGATACCAATTCGTCCCTCAAATCATCACTTTACATTTGGAATGTTTTCTTCAAAATCCCCATTTTTCCTCAACTCAAAAAACTAATTTAATGATAAAAATAAATATAAAATCATGGAATATAATAAATTCTAGGCGAAGAACACTTACCCAATTGATTTTCTTGAAAACCCCACAAAGAATCGCTCGAAACCAAGCTCTAAAACTCAAAAAATAATACAAATGGCTAACCCTCGGAATAGAGAACTATATATTCTGTCCAGTGATTACTGCATCCCGATCGCGCAACACCACTTGCGATCGCGAAGAAAAAAATGAAGGTTGACCAAAACGTACTACACGAACACGGTGTGCAAAAACCATGATAACGCGTCTGTTCCCTCTGGAATGTGAAGGGATTTGCCTGATGCCCTAAATCCACCTTACCTCTACGTGACCGCGAACCTGTGAACGCGAACGTAAAGGCAAAGGTCTTCCAACCTTCGCAAACACGAACCTACTTTTGCGAACGCGAAGGGCAAATGTTGTCTGCCTAAAATAACACTATGCGAACGCGATTGTTTCATCGAGCACGATTAAGAACACCAGACACCAGCAGATCAGCAATCCAAAAATAGAAGGAAATGGCCCGTAGCCTGTCCGAAACACACCCCGGGGCCCCTAGGGGCCTCGTGACCCCGTCTAAACACACCAACAAGTTCCATAACCTAATACGGACTCGCTTGAGGTCTCAAATCACATCAAACAACGTTGAAACTACAAATCACACCATGAATCGAACTCATGAACCTTTAAATCTTCCAACTTCAAAAGCTCATGCCGAAACCTATCAAATCAACCCAGAATGACTCTCGGAATCGCATTCCAACCCTGATATCACCAAAGTTAACTCTTGGTCAACCGTCTCAACCTTCCAAACTTCAACTTTTCCAACTTTCACTGAAATGCTTCAAATTTTCCTACAGTCCTCCAAATCCAAATTCGGACGCACGCCTAAGTCTAAAATCACCATACAAAGCTGTTGAAATCATCAAAGCCCCTTTCTATAGTTGTTTATACAAAAGTCAAATTCTGGTCAACTCATATCGCTTAAGCTTCCAACACTAGAATCCTTCTTCTAAATTGACTTTGAATCTTCCGATAGTTGAACTTGGCCACACGTGCAAGTCATAACCTATAATACGAAGCTATTCAAAACTTTATGCCGCCGAACGAGACTTAAATTCACAAAACAACCGGCCAGGTCGTTACATCTTGAGTCTCCAAAGCAACACTCGACCAGCTTGCTAATTATCAATAATAACTGAGGCACCTAAGATCTGCACAAAAATGTGCAGAAGCGTAGTATAATTTCACCATAGTGGTACCAAGTAATCAAGACTAACCTCGGTGGAATAGTGATAAGCAACAGTCAAGACACCCACTGGACTAAACAACCTGAACAAGTATAAATGTAGAACTAACGGGGAACAGTATCAGTATAGAGCTAGGCATGATGACAATAATAATACAATGTTTATAATAGGGACTAAAAGCAACAGTTAGCAACGAAACACAACAGGTAATAACACTGTAGAGTAAGCTGAACACAGTTCAAATTCTGTGAAACCAAATAAAGGAAGACAAGTTACAACTCAGTAGGAACAACCGCTTCCGTGCCAGTTTTATCCAAGAATTTCCACGAGGTACCCAACCTCAAAATCACAAATCACGGGTCCCAATTCGTGAACCCTAATCACTTGGAATCTTGTGCCCATATTACAATTCATAATAGCATTTCCCAAGGAGGGACAATATCTAATATACGCATGTACCACTCATGTGCCAAAAATAATAATGAGTCATAACTGCATGGAAAACTCACGTGCCAACGGGATAACTCTCACACATAAGGCAAGTACACGGGGGTACATGTAAATGGTCAAAACATCAGGATTCATATTCTTAGACTGATATGGGTAATTTATCTACGTGTATGCTTGTGCAAGTGTTCTATCACAATTTAATTTAACAAGTAAGAGTAGAGATAATGAATGGCATATAAGAAACGATAACCACAACATGTACAGCATAATAAAGACAACAATGAAATTGAAACAACGAGTAGTACAACAAGATTAGCTACACAGAACTAAGAAAATAGTGCAACAAGGAGAAAGATAATTAGTAGTATACTAGGAAACATCAATCAAAGAAAATTACAAAAGAACGAGAGAAATGTCAACAAGAGTCACTACCGAGGTACCGCCTCGTAGTCTAAAATCATAAAATAAAATACAATTTTGCCTTATATCACCAAGGGAGCCTTTACGTTTAGTTTCGAAAATCATTTTTCACGAAATAGCATCCCGCATTTTAGCCACACCGCATGGTTTATAGTAGTTCCCCTACTAGCCAAGCATATCAAGCCCACCTTATCTCACCACATGTGTTTTAGAACCCACACCTTAAACCACTGCATGCGTATCAATAATAATAACATCACAGCAGAAACCTCGTACAAACATCATAACAATCATTTCAACAATAGCATGTGTGCCAAAACATAACAACTCAACAAAATGACTTTCACAATATGTGCCAATATGCCATAATATTTCCTCAAAACAGTTTAAATATCACAACTACGCATAGCCCTCATCTCAACAACACTGAATACAATAGCAACAACTGTTACATCTCGCATTTTTGTACGTTAAAATTTTGTCATAAGTTAATCGATATAGGCTCGGGAATGAGATTATTTTTGAGGTTATAACATTTTATGCTATTTATAACAGGCGAGAAGTAAGTGCCGTAAAGGTTAAAGGGTTAATGAATCAAAGGAAATAAGTTTTGTTGAAGGTTGTCAATTTGGGATAAAATACGGTCCGAGTTATAATACCTGGTATTTATGGGCTAGTGCCATACAAGATACTACACGACCATGATACTAAGGTACATAAAGTGTGTTAAAGTGAGTAGTATTTTAAGTAATTTGAGATAATCTTAATTGTGTGGATAAATGGATAATTAATGATTTTTTGTGGGAGATAAGCTAATTAATTATAATATTTGGATAAGCTTAACCCCCCCCCCCCAACGTGGCAGCAAACTATGCCCACCTAGTGACTCTTAAAATCATGTAGCAAGGTGGCACCTTTAGAGAAAGTTAGTGGCCAAGTCACCACCCAATGTGGGTCCCACAACCTACAATTTAAAGACACTTTCTTATCTCAATAAAGTTTGATGCTAGGTTTGCTAATTAATGGGTAAAATATTCATCAAAGAAAAATTCATATGATACTTCTTAGCATAATAGCAACAGGATTTTGCAATTTTAAGGAAGCCCGGTATAACCTTTCTCAAGAATATCATACGGATTTTACCCTACTTCGATCTTGCCGTCACGTGTTTTGTCGCGATTGTCGTATGTTCAAGCAATTTTCAAAATAACCGGCTAAAGTATTTTAAGGTTATCGCTTCTTTATTTTTGACATGATTCATACGATACAAACGAAACGAGCAAATACACAACTTTCATAAATGACTCTTTTCATAGAAGTACTAGGGATGCCTATGTTCTTGATTCCCCATGCGAATTATATTGATATCATATGTTCATGGTCTCAGAATACAAAGTATATATAGTTTATCCGAAAGTCATATTGATCTTATAACATTCCGAGAAATCTTATTAACCTATTTCTTATGCATTTCATTCGTTTATACATGTACATTGATCCATAACCATATGGCGTTATATACGCGTATATTATATGTATATGTGATATGGGAAAAGGTTACGGAGTTATATACGCACCACAACTTGATCAGCTGGTATATGTTGATGATTTTGGCCGAGATGTTATGATGGGATGCCCTCAAAATCTTGATGATGTTATGTACACTTATACCTATGCATGATACGACATTTATAAGCACATGCATGACATTGTAGATGTTTCAGGATTCACAAAGTTCTTTAGACCTACAGGTGGAATTCTTTACTCCATTTTTCATCTATGTCTTTTATGTACTGATTTTCATGCCTTACATACTCAGTGCATTATTCGTACTGACGCCCCTATTTCTTGGGGCCTGCGTTTCATGCCCTCAGGTGCAGGTAGACAGGCTGACATTCTCCCTTCTTAGGATCCTTGATCAGCGATATTTGGTGTTCTCCATTTGATTCGGAGCTGCTTTGAGTTTCAGTACGATATGTTTGTATACATATATGGGTATGATGGGGCCCAGTCCTATCCTAAATACAGTTGTACACTTTATTAGAGGTCTGTAGATAGTCATGTATAGTTGGATAGTATGTGGCCTTGTCGGCTTCTAGTTTTGGATATATAATTGTCTATACCAGCCTTGTTGGCTCACCCTACCGTATTCCGCATGTATATGTATATATGTCTTTTGGACATGTTTTCCTCACGTATGTTATTCCCGTAATTCACTATTTATTGATAGATGTTATTCATGACCTACCCTTAATTCATGTTTATATCTTAGACGCTTGCTTGGGGGTGTTTGACCGATAGGACTCGGGAACTCGTCATGGCCATCGGTTTGGGTCGTGGCAAAAGTGCTATTAGAGCAATTCTGTCATAGGCTTGTCTACAGACCATTTCTAATAGAGTCTTGTTTATGGGTGTGTTGTGCACCACACTTATAGACAGGAGGCTACATGACATATAGAATGTTATCCTTCCTTCTTATCTTAGTCGTGCGATATGAGAATTCATTTTCCTAACGATGTGTTATGCTTTCAGTGATGTCGAAGAAGGCTAAGCCACCCAGAAACGAAAATCCTGGTTGATGAGACTACTAGTAGAGCGCCATGAGTTACCAGTGCTCCGGGAGAGTCTCATAGTGAGATTCCATCTCAGACTTCAAATACCCCTCCCTCTCCAGAGGAGCTACGATGGGCACCAGCTCCAGCTCCAGCGCCTGCTCCTATACATCCAGCTCCTCATCCAGGTGCAATGGGTCAAGATATGAGAGAGGCTATTCAACTATTAACTCGATCAGTATCCGCACAGGCCGAGTGTCAGAAAGTAGGTATTGGTCATGATGATAGGGCCATCAGTGCGAAGGTTCGTTATTTTATTAATTTTGACCCTTCGGTATGCATTGGAGCAGATCCAAATAAGGACCGTCATGTATTTATCGATAGGTTTCAGAGGACTTTGAGGGTAATGAAGGCCACTGCGACTGAGTCAGTTGATCTAGCTTCCAATAGACTTCAAGATGTTGCAGCTAATTGGTACGAGTCTTGGGAGTTATCCAAAGGTGAGGATGCCCCTCCAGCGGCATAGAAAGAATTTACAGAGGCTTTTTTTCGTTATTATCTGCCACCAGATCTTATATGGGCTAGAGTTGATAGATTCTTGACCCTTCAGTAAAGTAAAATGAGTGTTCAGGAGTATAGTTTTCAGTTTGATCCATTGGCCAGGTGTGCTCCCACTATTGTATCTAAGACGGAGGATTGGGTTCACCGCTTTGTGATAGGGTTGGAGCCGCACCTGCTTAATGACTGTATGTCGGTCTCACTTCAGCCAGGCATGGATATTTCTCCTATTCAAGAATACGCCCAGGGTGTAAAGAAGCGTAAACCAAAGTTGAGGGCCAATCGTAAGCATGATAGGGGCCAGAGTAAGAGAGCGAGATCTTCGGGTCCTTTTGGTGAGTTTCGAGGTGGTCAGAGACAACAATACCCAAGGTATCCAGCCAAACCATCGGCTAGTGCACCCCCTCAGTTTACTGGTAGGAGATTTGATCGTCCCATATATTCAGGGCCTAGCCAGAATTTCAAGGCCTCAAGTTCTTAGTATAGGGGTGAGTCAAGTCAGATGAGGTCCCCTTGCCACGATGTGTCCAGTGTGGTAAGCAGCATGCCGGGCAGTGTCATATAGGGTTGGGTGTTTGTTATACTTGTGGTTATCTAGGCCACGTTATAAGGGATTGTCCGATGAGAGGTGATGCAAGAATAGTCAGCCAGCGGGATCTGTAGTTGGTTCGTCACCATCAGCACGCCCCCGTAAGAAAGGTTCACAAGCACCAACCGGTCATGGTAGAGGCAGGGTGGAGAATCTAGCTTGAGCAGTCATCAGAATCACATATATGCATTATCAGGACGACAGGATCAGGAGTCGCCACCTGATGTTGTTACAAGTATATTACCAGTCTCCTCATTTGATGTATATGCACTGATTGACCCAGGTTCCACCTTATCATATGTTACTCTGTTGGTTGCTAGTATGTTTGGAATAAAACCTGAGTTGGTTAAACCTTTTGAGGTGTGCACACATGTTAGGGATTCAGTGATAGCTAAGCGGGTATATAGAGATTTTATAGTAGTAGTTCATATTCCATCTACATTAGAAAACCTAATTGAGTTAGATATGGTAGAATTTGATGTTATACTGGGTATGGATTGGTTGGCTTCTTGTTATGCCAACGTTCATTGTATATCAAGGATTGTTAGATTCCAGTTTCCAGAAGAGCCTATTTTGGAATGGAAAGGTAATATGGCATCACCGAGAGGTAGATTTATTTCCTATATCAAGGAAAGGAAGATGATTAGAAAGGGCTATATTCATCACTTAGTTCGGATTATGAAAGTAGAGTCACAAACCATTCAATTTATCCCTATGGTTAATGAGTTTCCCAATGAGCTTCCGGGTCTTCTGCCGGAGTGAGAAATTGAGTTTTCTATTGACCTATTACCAGATACTGAGCCAATATACATTCCTCCCTATAGAATGGCACCCGTAGAACTGAGTGAGTTGAAGGGACAACTAAGGGACTTGCTTGAGAAAGGCTTTATCAGACCTACTACATCACTGTGGGGAGCACCTGTGTTATTTGAGAGGAAGAAAGATGGTTCCTTGTGGATGTGTATTGATTATAAACAGTTGAGTAAGGTGACGATAAAGAATAAGTTCCCGCTCCCGAGGATTGATGATTTATTTTATTAGTTGCAAGGTGCCAAGTGTTTCTCCAAGAAAGACTTGATGTCCGAGTACCATCAGGTAAGGATAAGGAGAAAGATATTCTGAAGACAGCATACGGGATCAGATATGGGCTTTTTTAATTTCGTGTTATGTCATTTGGTTTGACTAATGGCCCAGCAGTATTCATGGACTTGATGAACCATGTGTTCATACCCTTTCTAGATCTGTTCGTGATTGTATTTATCGATGATATATTGGTTATTCTCGTTTAGAGACCAAGCATGCAGATCATTTGCATAATGTGCTCAAAGTTCTACAAAAAAAGGAAGTTATATGCAAAATTCTCTAAATGTGAATTCTGTAGCTTTCCTTGGGCATATTATTTTAGGTGAAGGTATCTGGTTTGATACACAAAAGATTGAGGCAGTAAATACTTGGCCTAGACCTACAACACCAATGGAGGTTCGTAGCTTCCTCGGCTTGGCGGGTTATTATATGAGATTTGAAGATGGATTTTCTTCTCTTTCAGCACCATTGAAAAAGTTGACCTAGAAGGGAGCAAAGTTTTAATGGACTGATGCTTGCGAATGGAGTTTCCAGACATTGAAGGATAGATTAACTTTAGCACTGGTTCTAATGCTCCCAAAAGGGACCGGTGGTTATGTTATCTATTGTGATGCTTCGGGTGTTGGATTGGGTTGTGTACTGATGCAGCATGATATGGTTGTAGCATATGCTTCTAGACAATTAAGAAAGCATGATAAGAATTACCCGACCCACGATTTAGAGCTAGCCAGTGGTGATTGATGCACTAAAGATGTGGAGGCAATACTTGTATGGCGTTCATGTTATCTATACCGATCATAAGAGCTTTCAGTATATCTTCAAGAAAAAGGAATTGAATTTATGCCAAAGGAGATGGTTCGAGCTACTGAAAGACTGTGACGTTGATATTTTATACCATCCAGGGATGGCGAATGTAGTAGATGATGCCCTCAGTCATAGATCTATGTGTAGCATGTCATATTTACAACCAGAGAACAGTAGTATAGCTCATAACATTCATCATCTAGCTAGTCTTGGATTTCGGTTACTGGACTCAGGTGATACAGGAATTACTATTCAGGACACGGCAACATCCTCTTTAGTAACTGAAGTGAAGGAATACTAGTACGAGGATCCCGGGTTAGCTCATTATAGGGATACAACCCCTCGGAAGGAGAAGACACCATTTGAGATTATAGAAGATTGGGTCCTCAGATATCGAGGACTATTATGTGTCCCTAATATTGCAAGACTGCGTCGGCAGGTTATGGGAGAAACTCACTATTCTCGTTATTCTATCCATCCAGGAGAAACAAAGATGTATCATGATATTAGTGAAACATCTTGGTGGGACGGAATGAAAAATTATATATCGGAGTTTGTTGCTTAGTACCCTAACTCTCAACACGTTGAGATTGAGCATAAAAAACCCGGTGGATTATTACAGGCTATACAGATTCCCACTTGGATGTGGGAAGCAATCAATATGGATTTTATCGTAGGCTTACCTCGTACCTAGCATAAGTTCGGCTATATGGGTGATTGTTGATAGACTTACAAAATCATCTCATTTTCTGTTCGTTAGGACTACATATTCCATAGAGGATTATGCAAGGCTTTACATTAAGGAGATAGTACGACTTCATGGTGTCCTTGTAACTATTATCTCAGATAAAGGAGCTCAGTTTACAGCTAATTTTTGGAGGTCCTTCCAAAGAGGATTGGGGACTCAAGTAAATCTTAGTACGACATTTTATGCCAGTCTGATAGACTTCAATGGTAGTTGGGACGATTATCTGCCGCTTATTGAGTTCGCGTATAATAATAGCTATCATTCTAGTATTCATATGGCTCCATACGAAGTAGTTTATGGATGGAAGTGTAGGTCACCTATAGGATGGTTCGATGTAGGGGAAACTAAGTTAGTAGGACCAGAGTTGTTATAACAGGAAATTGAGAAGATTAATCTTATACAGGAAAGGCTATTAGCAGCTCAAAGCCGTCAGAGGTCTTATGCGGATAATCGATGACGAGGCTTGGAGTTTTAGGTTGACGATTAGATATTCCTAAAGGTATCACCGAAAGGCGTTATGAGGTTCAATAATAAAGGAAAACTTAGCCCTCGGTACATTAGACCATATAAAATCATGCCCAAGGTAGGCCAGGTAGAATATGAGTTAGACTTGCCTTCTGACTTGGAGTCTATACATCCAGTCTTTCATGTGTCTATGTTTCGTAAATGTATTGGATATCCTTCCAGAATTGTGGTAGTTGAAGATGCTCAGGTCATAGAGCAGCCATCCTATGAGGAAACTCTCATTTCTATACTAGATAGTCAGGTTCGGAGATTGAGGGCTAAAGACGTATGAAGAGGTTCACGAAGATAGAGTTCCGACATGTCCACAGAATCCAGAATGAATTCGCAGATACACTGGCCACTTTGTCCTCTATGATACAACATCAAGACAAGAATTTCATCGGTCCCATTCCAGTAAGAATCCATAATCAGCCTGCATACTGTGCTCATGTTGAAGAAGAAACAGATGGATATCCATGGTTCCACGATATCAAGGAATATTTGGCAAAAGGAGAGTACCCAGAACTTGCAAACCCCACTCAGAAATGCACACTCCGGGGGTTGTCCAATCATTCTTCCAAAGTGGGGGAATTCTGTATAGTAGAACTCCCGATCTAGGACTATTACAGTGTGTTGAAACCATGGAGACTTCCAAATTGCTCGAGAAAATACATGCCGAAACCTGCGGTCCATATATGAACGGTTTTGTCCTAGCCAAGAAGATACTCGGGGCCGGATACTTTTTGATGACTACGGAAACAGATTGCATCCCGTACGTCCAGAAATGTCACCAATGCCAGATACATGCAGACATGATACGGGTGCCTCCAAACGAACTCAATGCAACAAGTGAACCCTGACCTTTTGCTGCCTGGGGAATGGATATCATTGGTCCAATGGAACCCACTACTTTGAACATGCACAAGATCATTTTGGTGGCCATTGATTACTTCACTAAATGGGTTGAAGCTCCGTCCTACAAAGTTGTAACCAAGAAAGTCATCGCAGATTTTGTATGGATCGTATTGTTTGTTAATTCGGGGTCCCAGAGTCCATCATCACTGATAATGCCACCAATCTCAACAGTGACCTAATGAAATCCATGTGTGAAAATTTCAAAATCAAGCACAAGAATTCCACAGCATACAAGCCTCAAATGAACGGAGCCTTGGAGGCTGCCAACAAGAACATCAAGAAGATACTAAGGAAAATGGTAAAGAATCACAAGCAATGGCACGAGAAGTTACCATTAGCCTTATTGGGATATCGCACCACAGTCCGCACATCAACAGGGGCAACTCTTTATTTTCTGGTTTATGGTACTGAAGTTGTCATTCCCGCTGAGGTGGAAATTCCTTCTTTGAGGATCATACAAAAAGACAAACTTCACGACGCAGAATGGATAAGGAGACGCTATGAGCAATTAGCCCTCATAGATGGAAAAAGTATGGATGCAGTGTGTCATGGTCAGCTTTATCAGAATAGAATGTCAAGAGCTTTCAACAAAAGGGTCAAACCAAGACAGTTCACACCGGGGCAAGAATGTCAAGGCTAAACCCTGCCTCCCCATTTGCATAAGGATAAGCATTTCCTTATCTTTACATGATACTAAGCCCTGTCTCAATTCTTGCATGAGGCTATGCCTTGCCTCCCAATTTGCATAAGGCTAAGCATTGCCTTCTCTTTGCATGAGACAAAGCCATATCTCAATTCTTGCATGAGGCTAAGCCCTGCCTCCCCATTTGCATAAGGCTAAGCACTGCATTCTCTTTGCATGAGACTAAGTCCTGTCTCAATTCTTGCATGAGGCTAAGCCCTGCCTCTCTATTTGCATAAGGCTAAGAATTGCCTTCTCTTTGCATGAGACTAAGCCATTTCTGATAAGTCCTGCCTCCCTATTTGCATAAGGCTAAGCATTGAATTATATTTGCATGAGACTAAGCCCTGTCTCAATCCCTGTATGAGGCTAAGTCCTTACTCCCATTGTATAAGGCTAAGCATTGCCTTCTCTTTGCATGAGACTAAGCCTTGTTTTAATTCTTGCTTGAGGCTAAGACCTGCCTCCCCATTTGCATAAGGCTAAGCATTGCCTTCCCTCGGCATGATACTAAGCCATGTCTCAAATTCTTGCATGAGGCTAAGTCCTGCCTCCCATTATATAAGGCTAAGCATTGCATTCTCTTTGCATGAGACTTAGCCCTATCTCAATCCCTGCATAAGGCTAAGCCCTGCCTCCTATTGCATAAGTGTTGCTCTATTCTAAATCTTGCATTGTCCTCTCCTCTCGGGGCTAAGCTCTGCTCCCAAACAAGGCTAAGATTTGTCTTGTTATTACCTCTAGCATCGTGTCTCTGCACCTCATGGGCTGATATATAGCCAAGTTTTCTGAAGGCATCATAGTCTGAAGGCATCATCCTCATAGCCGAAAGACATCATGCCATGGCCCGAGGATCTCTCAAGCTTGCACATCATTATTCAAAGGAGTCATGGTTCGAAGGCACCATCTTCATAGCCAGAGAACATCATTTCATGGCTTGCAAATCCTTTACTATAAAATTCATGGCCCGGGACATCATGGTCTAAGGACGTCATCCTCACCGTCCAAAGACAGTCTTCATGGTCCAAAGGGAATTTGCATCATGTCTAAGTTTACATACTTGCATGCAGTGGTATTTCTTTTGAATTTGCAGGTAGCCTCAAGATGTAACCGTTTTCCTAACAGGAGAAATCTTCGCTCCGGTTTCCATCCAGCGTCCATGTCCTTCAAATTATTTCAAACGTAATCGATCATCATCTCTTACCAAGCCTCATCTACCCATAACCGTTTCAAGCCCCGATTAATCCTATTTGGAACATCTTGTCCGTTATTAAACTCCATTGGCTTACTCCACCATTGGATTCAGAACTACATACGTCCTGATTCCTGTAAAACCAGAGATATGTAGGAAGCTCATAAGCCAGAGTGCGCCCTATATCTTTCAAATCACCCTATTGGGCAAAAATCGGTCGTCATTTCTTTACCCGACAACTCTTTCATCCTTTCTGGGTTAAGAGGGGAAGCTGTTGATACCCAATTTTTCCCTCATATATTTCAAATATACATATATACTTTCAAAATAGTGCGTATCATCAAGTATTTTTCCTAATTTTTCCAGAACTTTAAAAGATTTTTAAATCAATTTATTCCCATATATTATTAGATAAATAATCATTAATTGCATCATAAATAATTTTTGTGATGATTTTTTCATCTAATTTCATCATTTCCATCATATCAGGTTTTAAATATTTTTAGCATATTTGTTATAATTATATTTGTATTTTTAAAGGCTAAAACTGCACATTTGCAATAATAGCCTATATATATATAATTACTTTATTTATGCCAAAATAATCTTTTTATACTTTTATAGTGTTATTTATTTTTATGCATAAATGATATTTTTACTATTTATTTATTATTTTCTACAAATTATTTACTAATTTAATTGGGTATTTAAATAATAACCCCCTTTTCTAGCTATTTCGGACCTAGGCTACCCAAACCAACCCAATCGCCTTAGCCCAATACCCTAGCCCAAACCAAATAACCCATTAACCCAAAACCTGGTCAGTACCCGCTATATTACACCCGCCCCACTCATTTTTAAATCCTGGCTATTCTCTCCCTTTTAATTACCTTCCCAGAAACCCTAACCCATTATCTCCCTAATTCGCCGTCACAAAATACTCTCACCTCTCATCCTTTGAACCCTAAGCCACCGTCACTCAAAATCCTTCCCCTAATCCAGCTTCTAATGGGATTCCCTTCTCATCTCCTTATCATATTGGCCCCTCCTCCCTACTGGCTACCTGTTGATGGTGTTACCTAATTGCTTGCCTAATATGGCAAGCAGATCTTGTAAGAATCAAACCAAAAGTGGTTCAAATCCTTAACTTTCTGTTTATTCCGTCTGAGTTCATCACTTGCTCTTTGTAAGTACGATTATTGTCCGTATTTTTTGTTGATTCGTACTTAACCCTAAGGTTAGGGTTTTCAGATCCTCTTTTGGTTCAAACCAAAACTGGTTCAAGCTTTAATTTTAAGTAATATCCCGTCTTTATTCATCCTATTATGTATGTATCTGCCCATTTTTGTCGATTTCTTTACTTACCTCAAATTAGGGTTTCAGACCCTTTTCATGAATCAAATATGGTTCGAGTTTGTGTTTTGTAAGTAATATTCCTGTCTATGTTCATCGCATACAATATATATTTGATTGTCTTTTTTTTTCCTGCCGATTTTGTGGAATTTGCCTAAAAACTAGGGTTTCAAATTTTCTTCTTTACTGATTGTTTGGATTAATTACTTTCCATGTTTATGTGTTTAGTTTGTACACTATTTAAACCCCTTTCCCTTTCACCTTTAGACATACTCTAATAAATATACTCTCACTAAGAAATTTAGGGCTTGATTCTATAATCTTTCTACTCTCTTTTGTTTGCTTCTGGTCTTGGCCGGCTGAAAACCAAGGCCAAATATTCTGGACTCTCAACTTTGTGGTATTATTCTTCTTTGCTTGATTAATTGGTGAGTGACTATCCTTTGTCATTTCATTTCTGTGTATCCTTGAACTACGTTTACAATCCAGCATGTTTAAAATCCATTCTTAGCATGATTCTTCCTGTTTATATGATTCTCTTTTAGTCCTATAGTTGATACTGTTAGTTCTGAGATTTGTTATTTTTGAATAATATGAATCCTCTTAAAGAATATGCTTAATTTGTTTCCTGTACGTTGTTCTGAATTTGGCATCTTTAGGATAATATTAGCATGTTAATTAGTTAATCAGTCCTAAATCTTTACAAATTTGTATTGTTATTAAACTTCTTACTTTGTCGTTCATATGCCCTGATAACTTTCTTTCTAATATGTTTTGTATCCCTTTGGATTCATGTGGTTGTTCTGACTGTTTGCCTTAATACATTGTCTAAATGTGTTTTTATGGGATTGAATAAGGCTGTCCTAAATGCTAGTATGTACACTTAGCTTAATTAGGCCTTTCAGATTTTGACTTATTAAAACTTTGTACTTGAGCATGAACAACTTTGCAAATTTGTTTTCTTAGTGCAATCATGCTACAAATTCTGTGTTTTCAATTCTGTTCTGATGGCTTTTCCTAACAATCAAATCTGTTTTAAAAAAATTCATCTTTTACCATGCTGCTACTTTTCTTCAAAAAACTCTTATTATTAGATCCTTAGGTTCTATCCTTAACCTCCTCAGTGTGAGCACTGCTCAGGGTCCATGTGAGACCCTTGTGAACTCTGACACACTGGGGTTTGGTTCCTAATTTCCTTTGAATTACTTTTGAGTATTTTGTTCTCTGGTGTGAGAATTTCCCTGGGTCCTTGAATACCTTGGGAACTTTGACACACTAGAGACCGAGGTTCTATGTGTGCTATGGGTGAATCACTCGCCATTGACTTTTTTTTTGTGAAAAAATGAGCCTTGGAGTTGATATTGGTTTGAAGGCATGGGCTTCCCAGGTGTATTTGGGCCTGTTGCAGGCTCTCTATAGTTTATTTCATTACTCTTATGTAATTTATTAACCCTGTATGTAATAATTTTGTAATAAACAAATTCTGGGGTATCTAGTGAAATTGGGAAGGCTCTTATTTTGTTTTGCTAAGCCGGGTAGAAATTATGCCTATAGGGTTTCACTTGTGCTGTTGATTCTACTTATAGGTTCGTGTCATCTTGTTAGAATCGTATAAGTTCTATATTATGCTTACATATTAGAAATCCTGCCTATAGAATTAATATTATGACTTGTTAGAAATCCCGCCTTTAAGTACATCAACCTGTCAAATGAATATGTGTTAGCAATCATGCCTATAAGACCAATATCTGGCTTGACTATTTTTCTGACTCAATACGTATAAATTCCTGCTTAAATGCTGTTCAATAATAGATATCATGCCTATAAGATTAAAATCAATTCAATTCTAGAAATCATGCCTATAGGTTAATAATCATCACACTCGTAGAAGTCATGCCTATAGGATTCTACTAACTGATTCAGAATTCGATTATCATTATCAATCACTTAGACAACATGCCTATAGGATTGAACAATAATTCTGGACCTGTGATTGTGATTTACTGTTATTCATTAACACGTGATGCGCCCAGATACTGTGTTGAATAAAAAAAATCAGTAGGCAAATAGTAGGTCCTAGCACTTGCATTAAGAAACTGATTGTGTATATCACTGCTCGCCTGTTTCTCACATCGATATCCTGCCTATAGGATTCTGCTATTAATAAAACCTGCTAATCAGTTGCGTGCATTTATTGTTTATGTGTGGAGGTCAATATGAGCCCATATCTGCTTTTATTTGAAAAGTCCTAATTGTTTTGCTTGTCGCCTAGTATTTTACAATTTTGAGCGACCTAGGCTTAGTGTAGAACCATACTAAATAGAGGTACTAATGCCTTCAGGGCCATAGGTAAGGGACGGGTAGTGCACGCATAGGAAACGAATTAGAATCAACTACAACGCTTTAGGTAACAATTTAAAGATAGTAATCGGGTAGCAGGAGATGATAGTATGTGCCCGCTGGATAATATGAGTAACACTCCCGTCTTGGGGGAGTTACGAAGTATTATTTATGTTGCATGGGGTGATCCTATAGGCTAAAAAATTCAAGACCCCACATCCTTATTAAATAGTTTTCTTCACTTTCTTAGACTAATTCGCATAATTTAAGTTCGGCCGGAACCCACTATTGTGGACCTCGCGGGGTGCCTAACACCTTCCTCTCAATGTAATTTAAGCCCTTACCCGATCTTTGGCGATGCAACTTGGTATAATCTGAGTTATTTGCTAAAGGTTCCCTAACGCGCCGTAATGTGTTAGGTGGAGACTCTCCCAATAACCAATTCCTTTTCCCTACCCTCTCAAAAGGAGTTGTTAGAATGTCGAAACCCGATTCCGCGAGGAAAAAAGGGGCGCGTCACATACTGCCGATCTCTAATACGCTCAAACAAAGAAGGCCGAGCGACTGTGCAAGCTAGAACATGACTGGGCTCTGAAATATCCAACCTCACAAACTGGTTGGCTAAAGTATGAACATCTGATGCTAGCAGACTCTCACCGACTGGAATGAACGCAAGCCTGCCCATACTCATTGCCTTCCTACTTAATGCGTCTGCCACCACATTGGCCTTCTCGGGATGGTAAAAGCTGGTGATATCATAGTCTTACAATAGCTCCAACCATCTCCTCTACCTCAAATTGAGATCCTTTTTCTTGAACAAATACTGAAGGCTTCGATGATCCATGAAAACCTCACATGACACGCCGTAAAGATAGTGCCTCCAAATCTTCAGCACATGAACAATGGCTTCCAACTCTAAATCATGGACAAGGAAATTCTTCCCATGAACCTTCAACTTCCATGACGCATATACAATCACCCTGCCCTCCTGCATCAAATACTGCACCGAGTCCAACATGGGAAACATCACAATATATCGTGTAAGATCCAGAACCTATGGGCAACACCAACACTGTCTTTGTAGTCAATGCTATCTTTATCTTCTGAAAGCTCTCTTCACACTCGTCCGACCATCTAAACGGGTCACCTTATGGGTCAACCTGGTCAATGGGTCTGCTATAGATGAAAACGCCTCCACAAATCGACGACAATAACCTGCCAAACACTAGAAACTCCTGATCTTCGTGGATGAAGTGGATCTAGGCCAATTCTGAACTGCCTCAATCTTCTTAGGATCTACCTGAATTCCCTCTAGTGATACGATGTTCCCCAAGAAAGCGATTGAATCCAACCAAAACTCGCACTTCGAAAACTTGGCATATAACGACATGTCTCTCAAAGTCTGAAGCACAATTCTAAGTTGCTTCTCATGCTCTTTGTCATGACCCAAACCGATGGGCCGCGACGGGCACCCGATGCCTTACTCGACCGAGTACAAACGTTATGTATCTTTCTTATTACATTATAATATACACGTGACATACGTGCCAAATATACCAACATAATAATTTACAAACTCAAAACATAGGACGACAAAGCCGTACAATCTTTCACGTATACAACATATGTCTACAAGCCTCTAAGAGTACATAAATGTCATAAAGGTCGGGATAGAGTCCCGCCATACCAAACAATACCCGTCTAAATCATACGAACCAAACAAGTGACTCCGAAGCAAATGGAGCGCACCAACATCTTCCGCTGAGCTGATAGCCTACTTGGAGGGCTCTCGACCTTTCTATCAGGACCTGCGAGCATGAAACACAGTGTCCCCAGACAAAAGGGATGTCAGTACGAATAAAGTACCGAGTACCTAAGGCACATAATGTACATAAGAGACATTGAAGAAATATAGTGTACATGACTCAATCTGTAAGTCTGAATAACTTTGTAAATCATAAATCACTTTTAGCAGCATGCATATGTGTATGAATGTCATGTCGTGCATAGGTATATGTTTCATAACATCATCAGCCTCTGAGGGCATCCCATCATATCATATCGGCCACTATGGGCAAAATAATCATCATATACCAGCTGATCAGGTGGTGGTGCGTATATAACACCATAACCTTTCCCATATCCAATATACATATATATACATACATATATATGCGCATATCACCGTTTGAATATACATACATATATACGCGTATATAACGCCGTTTGAATCATATTTTAGCCACTGTGGGCAACATCATCATATACCAATTGATCAGGTGGTGGTGCGTATATAACGCCAAAACCTTTTCCCATATCCCATATATATATATTTACATATATACGCGTACATAACGCCATCTGGTCATCGGTCAATGCGCATGAATGCAATGCATGAAAAGCACATTAATAAAATATTTCGGAGCTTCATAAGGCCATTTTGCCTTTGAGTAATATCATAAAGTAAACTCTTTTTAACTTTGATATTTTTCTGATACCCATGAACATATGATAAAATATTATGACACATGAAAATTCAAGAACATAGATATCTCTAATACTTCTATGAATAAAGTCATTTATGGAATTTGTGCATTTGCATGTTTCGTTTGTATCGCATGGATCATGCCAAAAGAAAGAAGGGATAGCCTTAACATACCTGGAGTAGGGAAAATCCATATGGAGATTTCATTCTTTATGCTTTTGCTTGAACATTTGATGAACCAACTCTTAGGAACAACTAAAATCAATAATGATTGCCCACCTTTTTGTTGAGAATGTATGAAATACGTCCAAAAAGGATCAGTAAGAGGCATATTCAGCATGTCATAAGGTTTTGTGAACAAGTAACCCATAACTCCCTACACTGTCGACCTTTATGAAACACTGGTTGAGGGACGATATCAGCTCAGAATATATCTTGCCTAAACCGCGTCTCGACTATTTTTGCATACTTACTACTTAGCAACAGGAAGCATTTTATTAGTGATGCTAATTGACGAGAATGAGTTGAGAAGGAATTCATACCAAAGCACAAAGACAACGTTCAGTAAGAATTTGTTTCTTCAAAATGTAGTGCGTTGTCGCATAATGAAGTGTATAAGCCACCTAGTCATTCAACCACCACATAGTCCCTAATTTAAATCTTGCAACCTATAATTCAATGACTTAAGAGTCATAATGTTTGGGGGATGCCACGTAATTCCCATATTGGGATAGTTTAATCATTATCCAATAATCTTTAATTAATTAGGTAATATTCCGTTACCCGGTAATTAACCAATTACCCATATAATTAAGAATTATCTAAAATTACTTAAAATTCTACTCTTTTTTTAATACACTTTATACATCCTACTATCATGGTCACATGGTACCTTGTATGATACTAGTCCGTAAATATCGGGTATTAACGCTCGACCCTTATTTTGCCCCCACATGCCAAACATGGATAAAAATTCATTTTCTTTGACTTGCTTTCCCTTTCATCTTCACGAATTTATCCATCACTTGTGAAATAGCATAATCCTTATAATCTCCAAATAATCTTTTACTTGGAATGATGTCAATTACCTTATGACAAATTCAACGTACAATACTACAGGGTACGACATCATCGTAATTTAGTACTGGAAGCGTAACATCATCGTAACATAATACTGCAGGATGTAATATCAACGTAATATTGCGGGGCGTAACATCATTCCCCCTTTTGGATCCTCGAATGCTGACTGATGCAGGTCTTGCAAATACTTTAGTACTCGTCTTGCCATCTAGGCGATTGTTCTGAGAATGAACCCCAAATGCCAGGGCATTCCCCCTTTAATCCTCTTTCTCACACCATGTCTTGTAGTCGGAATCCTTCTAATCTCGTAACTATTGCTACCTTCTATCATGCAGCCTTTACGGTTCTAACTTGTATGAGCGCCTGACTTTTCTCTTCTCTTCCAGCTTTTCACCAATCTCTAGGTTTCACTTTGTGAACATATACAAAATTATGTCCAGTTGTCCATTTGGGCATTGTTAGCTTTACTACATCTAAGTAGGCTATATTAAACCAAAGTTCTTACTTCGATTTATCGTTAATGAGATCTGCTACCGAACTCCATGTTACTCCTGTTGCTTATCCTATATGTATAAAGCTAAATCCTTTAACACATCTTCATTACTGTTCATCTTAAGACTGATGGCCCAATCTCATCTCGTACTTTGCAACTTTTACCCATCCATTGTTGATTCAACTCAATGCTGATCTATAATCATCCATTAATAACTTAAAATTTCTTACATAATATATTGCCACTAGGGCTTATGGTGCACCGTGGAATACTTGAAGTGATTTTTCTGATCCACCTAGGTATAATTCCCGTCCTTTACTTAAAGCTCTATTATAATACTTGTACCTCTAGTTCATCCATAATCCGATGGGAGCTTCGTACTGACTTATTATGAGACTGGTACTTTTTTAACTGGCTTTATCGTAGGGTCGTTATAGTATATGGTTGGTGTACTTTATCTCTTGTACTTCTGATATTAAGAGTGATCCTACAATATTCTCAATCAATAGATCTATATTTGTCCGTGTCCAGTAATCAGACTCTTGATTTACTTAGTTGATGTAACTTTTTAGTTTCATCTTCCCTCTGATCAACCTTTATGTAGGATTAAACTATCTTCTGATCTACGGCTCCTGGTATTAGTTATTACTTTAGCCTTTCATGGGCGTTATGGATCCGTGATACAATCTTTTAAAAAGTCAACCCTTCATCTATAACCTGGGCTCAATTCTTTCTTTTAACGTATACCAGAACCTTCTACGACTGTATGTGCTGCAGGAATAAAACTCCAAACTCTTAAGTGCGTTCATAACGTCACCAACTCGAGCACATTGATCGAATAATTCCTTTAGTTCCTCCTTAGCTTTCTTGAACGTAAGTTATTACTTTTCCTGGTCTTTCTACCCCCTTGTTGCGTGCATACTTAGCTTATCTTAGTTCCTACGCATTCTAGAGTCTTCATGAAACTCATATGATCTCGAATATTACTTTTAATTTTACTTCTTGTTCATTAGCCACGGTAGGTGCCACTTTCCATTGGAGGGCTTACAATGTTGATGTGAGACTGTTGTTACACGACCATTTCCTCTTTAGGTTGTTGTGCTCAGGTTGAAGCCCCTTCCTTATTTCCTCATCTAGTCTTTCGTTGTAGTACTTAGGGAGAACCCTTGACACTTGTAAGGCTGCGAGCTTATCATATCGTATGCCTGGCGAAATTTTTGATGTCTTTCCTCGTATATAATTACCCGTAGTTACTTATCTCCATGCCCTTGTTCTTATAAGGTTACTTCCGAACTGATATTTTGAGTGTCTTCCTAGTGACACTCTCTTTTATTCCCGTAACAATCATACGGTACCTTTAACTACCCCGACTCCTATTTGAATACATCTCAAGTATTATAATGACATTACTGCAAGGTTGAATTCTCCATGTTGGGGTTCACTATATTTATCTTGCATGATCTGCTGATTTGTTTGTAACCTCTTGTCTAGTCATGAATAGGCTCTTCCTGAATCATTTGCTAACTACTCGTCGACCCATTCTTATATCCATATTCCGCGTAATATTTCTTGAGTTATTTCCTTGTCTTAACTTGCCTCACGTTCTGGCTCCTTATCTATCAATAACATTCCGGGCAGGAATACTTACTCCCTTTTTTTTGACGTCGTGCTTACATAACGTTCTGGAATCATAGCATATATGTAACATTTAGATAAGTGCAATCTCATTCCTTTCTCATTTTTTATCGCATTCTTCCTTTATCAATCTACATTCCCCCTTAGGGGAGTACTAAGACTTGGAGCTATAACGACTTGCCCATAGACGTTTTTCCTCTTCATCTTTGGCGTTCTTTCACATCATCAATGACCCTTACTCACCTTGCGGTAATCCTTCTGTTACCAAGGATAACAAAATTCCTTATTTGTGATGGTGAAACTTAGTATAACTGGCACATACATACCCTTAAGCTTAACTTTTCTCACATTGCTTGTTTTAGGGAAACGTCTCCCTGAATGATCATTCTCTGAATTTCTTATGAATCTTCTTGTGTTGTCCATTCTATTATCGTCAGCACGAAATCTAAAATTCTCACGATACCGACTGTTATTAAAGCACTCTGAACTTAATTCATGTTTAATTTATCTTGTTCACCAATCCGTACGGATTTCTATTACTCCGTGGTCTAAATTTTTTCTTCTGTTAATCACGTTAGAGTCGGGAACTTATTTCTCGAAATGAGGATGTGACTGTATGGCCTATATTCTTTTGTTGTCCTAAATCCTATCACCTCTCGTCTCTTCCTTCACTTGACTATAGATTCTGTAATACTGTCATCTTTTAATCCACCGTGGTCATCCATGTATCATATCTTACTCATAATGCTTCATTAACTCTTTTCTTATTTCCGCTAACATTTATGCCAATCACTTTATTCTGAAAACTCAAGCAAGACATTTTTTTTGCTTTTAGCTCCCCTTTGCTTCATCCATTGGCTCTTCGATTTGCCTAGCATTATCTCTTTACTAGGGACGAGAGCCATACTAAGATAATATTTATCCCTTCCAGGCTTCCAGTGCCTATCTTTGTAGTACTCATATCTAGCTATAGTATTTTAGGGTGCATCATCTGGGTGTCTCACAAGGAGATCTATTAGCATATTTGCATTATCCTTCGGAAATGTCAACTAACACAAACAATCCATTCACCATTTTGGGTTGCTCTATCCCCAAGTGGATCCCGCTATCCTGTCTTTCTCTTATACTATTTATGTTAACTTCCAAAGGATATAAACGAGATCAGTGTGGCCACTTGAACGTACCTCTGTTACAACTGAAGGTAACTCAAAATGCTTATATCTCCCTTCCTGAAGGGTAACTAATGATAATCTTTATTAATTGGGGTACCTCGTACCCTTCTTCATCTTGCTTCTTTTACTTCTTGAAACTTGTATTTATCTTCTGAATCTCTCCTTGTCTTTCACCATAAAGGTGGATAAATATTCTTTCCTTAAGGTTCCTTATTAAGAGGCTTACACGTTTTAGTATCCACGTGAGTATCAGGTCCGTATCTTATGATTCTTCAATCCTTAGTACCTAGCTAGGTTGAATTGTAATCATGCAGGGAAGTAGTTTCGTGGTTTTTACTTAATTTGAGATTTAAGATAAAATTTATTACACAAGTCTTAATTATGATAAATTAATGAAGTCTTATAGGCAAAGGTGGTAAACAATTTCCAACAAACATAGGTGTATGTAACCTTTGTTGACGACCCTTTATGACCTCCTGTGGGTCACATATTTTTCCTTTTTAGAGTGATTTCATACGATTACGATGGCTCATTATATTAGTGGATTATGCTCAAGGTAAGTAAATAGAATTGTATAATATGTGTAGATTCACCATCAGAGGGTTGTCTAAATGTCTGACGAGTCTGCGTAAAAATAAGAAGGTAAAACTTGACTAGTACTTATCCTTGTGCTGTATTAGGATTGAGTTCACTCAACTTCTAAGAAGGTAAGCACTGTTGTATTACGAATAAGATAGAGTTTAGGGAATTGAGCTCTTACAACTGAGCTCTACCACACGATTTAGAGTAAGAAAAAAAAGAGTGATAGTCCTAAATGTCCTGTAGCCTCCTGCTTATAAGTGTGGTGCACGACACACCCATAAACAAGACTCTACTAGACACGGCTTGTAGACTCCCTAGGACAGAACTGCTCTGATACCACTTTTGTCACAACCCAAACCGATGGGCCGCGACGGGCACCCGATACCTTACTCGACCGAGTACTAACGTAACGTATATTTCTTATTACATTATCATATACACGTGACATATGTGCCTAATAGGCCAACATAATCATTTACAAACTCAAAACATAGGCCGACAAGGCCGTACAATCTTTCACGTATACGACATATGTCTATAAACCTCTAAGAGTACATAAATGTCATAAAGGTCGGGATAGAGTCCCGCCATACCAAATAATACCCGTCTAAATCATACTAACCAAACAAGCGACTCCGAAGCAAATGGAGCGCACCAATATCTTCTGTTGAGCTGATAACCTACTTGGAGGACTCTCGACATGTCTATCAGGATCTGCGGGCATGAAACGCAGCGTCCCCAGANTATCATATCGGTCACTGTGGGCAAAATCATCATCGTATACCAGCTGATCAGGTGGTGGTGCGTATATAATGCCATAACCTTTCCCATATCCCATATACATATATATACATACATATATACACGTATATAACACCGTTTGAATATACATACATATATACGCGTATATAACACCGTTTGAATCATATTTCAGGCACTGTGGGCAACATCATCATCATATATCAACTGATCAAGTGGTGGTGCGTATATAACGCCGTAACCTTTTTCCATATCCCATATACATATATTTACATATATACGCGTATATAACACCATCTGGTCATGTATCAATGCACATGAATGCAATGCATGAAAAGTACATTAATAAAATCTTTCGGAGCTTCATAAGGCCATTTTGCCTTTGAGTAATATCATAAAGTAAACTCTTTTTAACTTTCATATTTTTCTGAGACCCATGAACAAATGATAAAATATTATGACACATGGAAATTCAAGAACATAGATATCTCTAATACTTCTATGAATAGAGTCATTTATGGAATTTGTGCATTTGGACACTTCGTTCTTTTCGCATGGATCATGCCAAAAGAAAGAAGAGATAGCCTTAACATACCTGGAGTAGGGAAAATTCATATGGAGATTTCATTCTTTATGCTTTTGCTTGAACATTTGATGAACCAACTCTTTGGAGCAACTAAAATCAATAATGATTGCTCACCTTTTTGTTGAAATATGTCCAAAAAGGATCAGTAAGAGGCATATTCAGCATGTCATAAGGTTTTGTGAAAAAATAAACCATCAACTCCCTACGCTGCCGACCTTTATGAAACACTGGTTGAGGGACGATATCAGCTCAGAATATATCTTGCCTAAACCGCATCTCGACTACTTTTCCATACTTACTACATAGCAACAGGAAGCATTTTATTAATGATGCTAATTAATGAGAATGAGTTGAGAAGGAATTCATACCAAAGAACAAAGACAACGTTCAGTAAGAATTTGTTTCTTCAAAATGTAGTGCGTTGTCGCATAATGAAGTGTATAAGCCACCTAGTCATTCAACCACCACATAGTCCCTAATTTAAATCTTGCAACCTATAATTCAATGACTTAAGAGTCATAATGTTTGGGGGATGCCACGTAATTCCCATATTGGGATGGTTTAATCATTATCCAATAATCTTTAATTAATTAGATAATATTCCGTTATCCGGTAATTAACCAATTACCCGTATAATTAAGAATTATCTAAAGTTACTTAAAATTCTACTCATTTTTTTAATACACGTTATACATCCTACTATCATGGTCACATGATACCTTTTATGGTACTAGTCCGTAAATATCGGGTATTAATGCTCGACCCGTATTTTGCCCCCACATGCCAAACATGGATAAAAAATCATTTTTTTGACTTGCTTTCCCTTTCATCTTCACGAATTTATCCATCACTTGTGAAATATCATAATCGTTATTATCTCCAAATAATAGTTTACTTGGACTGATGTCAATTACCTTATGACAAATTCAACGTACAATACTACAGGGTACGACATCATCGTAATTTAGTACTGTGAAGCGTAACATCATCGTAACATAATACTGCAGGATGTAATATCAACGTAATATTGCGGGGCGTAACACTCCTCTCGACTGCGGGAGTAGATCAAGATATCACCAATAAACACAATCATAAATGAGTCCAAATAAGGCTTGAACACTCGGTTCATCAAATCCATGAATGTTGCTAGGGCGTTTTTCAACCCAAATGACATCACCAGAAACTCATAATGCCCGCATCGAGTCCGAAAAGTTGTCTTAGGGACATCAGATGCCCTAATCCTGAACTGATGGTAGCCAAATCTCAAATCAATATTTGAAAACACATTGGCACCCTGAAGCTGATCAAATAAGCCATCAATCCTCGGCAATGGATACTTGTTCTTGATGGTGACTTTGTTTAACTGCTAGTAATCTATGCACATCCTCATCGATCCATCCTTCTTCTTCACAAACAACACCGGTGCACCCCAGATCGAGACACTAGGTCTAGTCAAGCCCTTATCAAGCAAATCCTGCAATTGTTCCTTCAATTCCTTCAACTCTGGCGGGGCCATACGATATGGCAGAATTGAAATGGGCTGAGTGCCCGGAGACAAATCAATACAGCAATCAATATCCCTGTCGGGTGGCATCTCCGATATGTCTACAGGAAATGCCTCTGGAAACTCACGAACAACTCCCACGGAATCCATATAAGGAACCTCTTCACTAGAATCACAGACACAAGACAAATAAGCTAAACACCCCTTCTCAACCATACGCCGAGCCTTCATATAAGAGATAACCGTGATGGTAGAATGGACACGAGTCCCTCTTCACTATAATCGAGGAAACCCCAGCAAGGCTAAGGTCACTGTCTTGGTGTGACGTCCAATATAGAGTGATAAGGTGACAACTAATCAATACCCAATATAACATCAAAATCAACCATATCGAGGAGTAGAAGATCTACACTAGTCTTAAGACTCCCAATAGTGACTACACACTATCTATAAACACGATCTACAATATTAGGATTCCCCACAGGTGTGGACACATGTACATGGGCACTCAAGGAATCACAAGGAACAACCAACTATGAAGCAAAATAAGATGACGCATAGGAGTAAGTAGATCCCGGATCAAATAGAATTGAAACATCTCTACTACAAATTGAAACAGTACCTGTAATAATCGCATTGGATGAATCTTCCTCGGGTATGGCTGGAAAATCATAACATCAGGGCTGGGCCCCACCACTCTGAACCATATCCCTGGGACGGCCTCTAGGTGGCTAGCCTCCATCTTTAGCGACCTGACCTTCACCTCTAACAGTCTGGTCGCACCTCGGGCTGCCTGACCCCTATCTCTGGACAAAAACTTGTTGGTTGATTTCCCAATGCACACGCAAGTGTACGTGGTCGACAAGTAATA
>ML316707.1:0-41568 GCA_005239505.1 Nicotiana paniculata | reverse complement strand
ATGTCCGGCTAAGTCCGTTCTATGTCTATGCCAACTATATAACTTCTGTATAATGTTCTGACGGAGTATCTAGCTTAACTCAAGATTAATATGATTTTGGATAGTATTACATGATTTTTATTTGTGTGGCTCCTTAATGTGAGGTTGTCTGCAAAGAAAAGATGGGAGACTGCTATACCATTTGTTGAGAGAGTAATAACATCCCACATTTTAATGTCTACTTGATGGTTGATATATCTAGAAAACATCTCCATACAAAGAATGAAAACATAAGGGGACATAGGGTCACCTTGCCTAATCTCCCGACTTGGATTGAAATAGTTAGTGGTTGTACCATTTACTAGCACAACCATGGAACTAGTTGAGATGCACGACATTATGAGAGAGGTGATTTTTTTGGGGAGGGGGGAGATTAAAGTACAACAGAGTTTTGTAAATGAATGACCACTCGAGTTTGTCAAAAGCTTTTTCTAAGTCTAGTTTGAGGATCATTTTACCTTTCTTACTGGCAGTCTTCTTGAAATTATTCATTATTTCTTGGATTAGAATAACATTGTCACTAGCTCGCCTGTTTTTAAGGAAACTGGCTTGGAAGGGACTTATAATTTTTTCCAAGAATGGTTTCAATCTGTTAGTGATGATTTTTGTAATGACTTTGTAGATGGTATTACAAAGACTGATAGGTCTAAAGTTTTTTAGGTTGTTGGCATTGGGAAATTTAGGAATGAGGCATATATAGGTGCTATTTATTTTCGCGGGAATACATTGAGAATTAAATACCTCTTGGCAGAAGTTAATAACACGAGGGTCCACTATTTTCTAATATTTTTGGTAGAAAAGGGGTGGAGTCCATCCGGACCTGGAGCTTGGGGTTTGAAAGAAAATAAAGCTTTGTTAATCTCACTATCATTGAGGGGTCTATATAATGAAGATAGATCTATGGAGTCGAAGCTAGTCGGGAGTTTAAGATTTTTAGAGTGATAGTGGGAAGTAGTGAAAACTTCTTCAAAGTAATTTTTGTGCATGTAGTAAGATAACATTGTGATTTTCAATCCAATTTCCTAAATTATCTTTCAAATAGCTAATATAATTCCTCCTTCTTCTATTTGATGCACAAATGTGAAAAAATCTAGTGTTTGAATCACCATCGTTGAGCCATGAGACTCTAGATCTAAGCTTCCAGTAGTCTTCCTTTAATTTTAAGTAATTATTGTAGTCTTTTTGTAAGGTTATCTCAAGGTTTTGAAGGAACGTGCTAGATGCATAATAAGGGGAGCATTGGATACCATATAGTCTAGCCAAAATTTTCCTTTTCTTCCTAAAGATGTCCCCAAACGTACTCTTACTCCAATCCGTTACATTTTGGACAAATTCATGCATGGCCGACTTGAAATTGTTATTTGCCCACGTTGAGTGGACTATATTGATAAGGTGAGGATGCATACACCAAATATTCTGAAGGGCTTTTGTGGAGGAGTACGGGAGAACGAATTAAGCTTAAGGAGTAAAGGGTTGTGGTCCGAGTAGATTTTAGGCAAATGGGTTATTGAGGAGCCCAGGAAGAGGCTCAACCATTCTTCATTAGCTAGAAATCTATTCAATCTTCCCATAATTAATCCTTTGCATCTTTTCCTATGGTTGGACTACGTATACTTACAACCCTTGTAGCCTAAATCGATTAGCCTACAATTGTTAATATGGTTCCAGATCCTTGCATTTCTAGAGTGACTAACCTTCCTACCACCAAATTTCTCGGATGTCATGGTTATATCATTTAAGTCTCCACGTACTAACCAAGCTTCATTAAAGTTGTTAGAAATATTTTCTAAGTAATGCCACATAGTTTCTCTAACTGACTTGTTGTGTGTTGTTTAAAAGCTGGTTCTCGCAGTGAATATGGATACACAGGAATAGGGAGAAATTCCATTAGATATATCAATGTCTTTTTTACTAGTTTAATTTGCTTCAATGATATGAAGAGACAGAATGTAATGTGGAAACTCTCTCTCTCTCACATATATATATATATATATTAGTAATAATATTTTTCTGCAGATTATTATGTAACAGTAGGTGAAATCTTGGCAAACATATATGAAACTACTCTCTGCTGCCCTTTAAATAGTTTTAACTACTTCTCCACAAGACATAATATAAGCTTAAACCTCAATAAAACTAAACCATTTTCAACTCCAACAGCAACTATAAATCACTGCATGTCACTAACTGACTGAACTAGGAAATAGAGAACTTCCTAAGAGATGAGATCAAAACCCTGCTCCAGTAGACTTTGAGCTAATTTCTCATTTGCTGCTTCAGATGGATGGAATCCGTCCCAGAATACGTACTGTGTCGCATTGGAGCATGTCCCTATTGACCTCACATTGCAGAGGAATGATGTTTCTAATGTACCTGTCCCACAACAAGCTCTCCTCGATTCGAAGAATCCTGAGAAAAAATAAGGACGATTAATTTCATGTAAGGTTACTCAACTTTAACCACTGTTAAGTCACAAAACTATTCTTTGTTAGCGAACTTTACGTACTATAGCAATAAAGCCAAAGTTTGGCGACTTAAATACTTGGGCATATATATAAACATGCCCTCAAATGTCCTCCAACTTGTATAAAGTTGAACACGTAAACACAAATGCTGACACGACACTGGCGTGATATCAGAGGCGGACTCAGAATTTTTTTCGCAACGGGCACAATATTCTGCTCAACCAGTGCCCCTAAATGCTTTTAGTGTTCAATGTACCAACTGTTTTAAATTAACCATTTTACAGGTATTTATGTGTATATATACAGAATTTCTGCCGAAGTTCACGGGGTCCGGTGACCCCTCAACCATACACATGGGTCCGCCTATGCGTGACACATAAATTTTGGAGGGCTTATTAATGTGTTATGCCTAATTACTATAGTGGATAAAGTTCAGTTATTTTAAGCCAGATTGATGATCATTGATCAATATAATCTAAGATGAAAGGAAAAAAAGCATGTTTCAGCAAATTACCATTATCGGTAGGTTTAGTAATGAGATCCAAGAGAGGCTGATAGATGTCAAAGACTACAAGTTTAAGGCCAGGAAGTCTGCTCTTCAAATTGTCTGATGTTGTGTTGAGTTTACTGTTGAAGAAAACTGCATCTTGGTTCAATCTTGCTACACATTGATTGCTTCCTGCACCAAACAAAGTAATGGCTGCTGGCAAACAACCCGTTGGCGGCAGAGTTGTGACACCAATTTTCCTTGCTCCCAAATTATAGAGGTTCTGTTCATATATTACTAATGATGTTAATATACTGGTTGGCTTTTATGTGAATTCTTAATTTCAATCCTAATTAAAAGATATTATATCTTAGTTCAAAATCTGGAAAATATTCCAGGATAATATACTTGAGTTCGAATTTTCTACATGTGAACTTCCAGCATAATATACTGGAGTTCCATCATAATATACTCGAATTCCAGCATAATATGCTGGAATTGCTCATTCCCAGGTGCACCAATTTCTAGTATATTATGGTGGAACTTTCTGTGTTGCAACAAAATAGAAACTATTTTTCAATGACTTTACAAGCACTGACTATTTTTCGATTATCAGTCCGAAAACTAGCTAGCCCGTGCTCTCATTCTTGTTTACCGTGGCGGAAGCAGAAATTCTAAGATAAAATACACAAATAGCCAATTTTCAGCTCTGTTTTTTTAAAAAAATAGCCATTATTGGTAGAGTTAAATTCAACAGGTCAATTCAGCACATTGTCCTGGGGTTTTACCTGTGGAATTTAATCTGGAGTTTGAACTGTGGAATTTAAAATTCAATGACAGTGACTATTTTTCAATTAAAGGGCTAAAAAGTGGCTAGCTCCCGCTATTACTATGAAATCTTAAGGTAGTGTTAAATGGGTTGGATTAAATACTTTGTTCATTTGATCCAAACAGATTGAATTTGAATTGACACGTCAAACTGTAGTGTCAGAATGGGTCAAAATAGTGTAACCTAATAGGTAAAAATACAACCCAAAACCAAACAAACAAAATCAAATTTGGAGATATGAATTATGTTTTCGCTTTTGTTTCAAAACACAAATAAAAGGAGGGGAGGTTGGGTCATTTGGATGAGTTAGGTTATGACACACTATTTGACTCATCTTAACCCAATCCATCTTGACTCAGGCAAATTAAACTTCGAGTAAGTTACATCAATGACCCGTTTATTGATTTGACTCATTTCCGGCCTCTTAAGTCTGGCAAACTATATCCCTATTTGTACTTTTTATAGATGAGTGTTGCTTACGAATTTCATGCCAGTACATCAATATGTGAAATGCTAGACTATTGAAGAACTAATAGAGAGTTAAAAGTAAACGAGTTTATGTTATATACAACAACATCGTAAAGAATTTTTTATACTATCCGATCACCTAAAAGATATCTATAAATACGTTACCTACTATAACAGATAAAAATTGCTTTACGCTAACCGTATATATAACTTAAACTCATAGCGAAAAGTACAAAGGAGAAGAGGGAAAGGACCTGAACAAATGAAGAATAAGACTGCATAAGCATGTCCGAGAACCGATCAGGTGAGTAAACCCTGTTGAGCATTGGATTGATATAATAGTTCTGAATAAAATCACTGCTACCTGCACTTAATAGATGTATTCCTCCTGAGAATATGTTATTAGCCTGTATCCTTCCTACCAAACTCACTACTTTTCCTTGCCACTCCCTATAATTATTTAGCTGTTGTGCTAGTGTAAGCGCGCGCTGCAAATAATATCATATAGTAATAATCAAGTTAGTTATACATCATTGAACTTTATCCCTTATATAACATTAAAGTCATAAACCTATTTTTGGAACTTTATCAACTGTAATAGTAAAGTCATTGAACTTTACCCGCTGTAACGACAAGTCGTATCCATCATAAAGTGACTTTACTGTAAAATTGTGTAACTTTACTATTTTAGAAGATAAGTTCAGTTATTTTAATATGACAAGAAATAGTTTGCGGCTTTATTGTTATACTAGGAAAATTTCACTTACTTTAATGTGACAAAAAATAATTTTTTGACTTTACTATTTTAATGGCTCTTAAAAAGAAAGAGTTCGGGAAGGTTATAATACTGCATGCTTTTTAGGTGTATTATTTTCACTGTCAATGGCAATATTCACATTTTATTACCAAAAGAAAGAAACAAAGAGTTGGAGAAGGTTATCGACATCAAGTTCGAACTAAATTCTTGTTTGAAATTATTTATAATAAAGAAATAAAATTATGAAAAAAATTGAGTAACCATGCGTGAAATAACCATTCTCGGCAGTGGCAGATACATCTTAGGTTAAGGGTGTCTACTGAAACTCTTTCGCCAGAAAATTATATTGTGTTTGTGATTAAGTTAAAAATTTATTTACATGTATATATACTATTATGTTGAGTTCTTTTAGCTTTTTCGTGTGTTTACTTCTTTATATTTTGACACTCCTTAATAAAATTCATGGATCCGCTACGGCTTCTCGGGCAAACATAGAAAATTTAAGAGAGGAAGATTCAAGAAACTTTACATAAAGTTGAGGAGTCCTGTCATAATAACCAGAAGCAGCAGAAGCAAAGTTGACACCAGTGAGTATGTTTTTCCCTCTTGCTTCTGGGCTAAAGTAAGCCGGTGGATATGAAGTGAACCCAAGATATTCAGCTGTTCATAATAAAAACATGCAACTATGAGAAAAAGATAAACAAATATTACAGTACAAAACAATACAATATAAAATAACAACAATAACATATTTCGTGTATTCTCATAAGTGGGGTCTGAGGAGGGTAGTGCGTACGCAGACCCTTACCCTTATCTTGTGTGAGGTAGAAAAACTGTTTCCGGTGGACCCTCGGCTCAAAACAATACAATATAAAATGATACATTATGAAATAACTAATACAATATAACAACAATAACAACAACATACTGTAATTTCACAAGTAGGGTTTGGGAAGGACAGTGCGTACACAGACCTTACGCCTACCTTGTATGAGGTAGAGAGATTGTTTCTAACCGATCCTCGATTCAAAACAATACAATATAAAACGATACATTATGAAACAAGGAGAACAATTTTTCTAAACATAAATTACCAGTGAAGTCAGTGGCCAACTTTCCATTGCAAAACCTTCCTGTTGGTCTATGAGTAACAAAATCTCTTCCATAAGGAGGAAAATTTGCCTTGATTAAAGTACTTAAATTGTTATTATTTCCAGCATCAACAACAGAGTCTCCAAAAATGTTCAGAGCTGGAACTAAAGGATCTCCATTTGACACAGAAAATAGCATAACAAGAAGAAGAGTAGTACCTAAGAAACATTTCAAGAATCCCATTTTTTCTCTATTTTCCCTCACTTTTTTTCTTTTCTTTTTTTTGGGGGTTGGGAATTTAAAGAATTGGAGTGAAGTAAAGGTCAAAGTGAAATAACTGAAGGATAGAAAGTTGCACATTTTAAGGACATGCATGTTTGGCACCACAACCTGAAGCTAATGTTGGAATGTATGTTGACATTATTAGGCGAATTATATAATATAACTGCTAAAAAGGTTGTTTCATTTTTGTCCTTATTATAATTCTGTTTAAAAGTATGACGAATTATTTTAATAAAAGCTAGCTTAAGATACTTTTCAGAAAAGTGAAAGCAAAATTTGCGTGACACAGAAAATTTGTTCCCAACAAAAGAATTTTAAAAATATTGGTCTTTGACGGCTAAATTTTGTGAGTTAAACCTTCAATCATATCATTGTGAGGATATTCGAATTAAGTTTACGTAAAAGAAATTAACTTTGACGTATACAATGGTTGCAATAAATGGTAGAGAAGCTCGAGGTTAAGGATAGATGTTTGAAACCCCCAACACACACAGTTAATGGGATATTTGGTCAATTCATCTTCATCTATAGAGACACTATGAGTGTTATCCTACAATCTTTAAAAAGAATAAAAAAATTACATATGTTTGTGTTGATTAAAATTTACATATTACATGTGGATGCTTGTCGAATAGATACGTGGTAGTAAAGACACGAAGGAGATGAGTTAGCAAATTAATGGGACACCGATTACAAGCATTTGATGGTATTGCATAAGTTTCGAAGATATCAGGTCGGGGAAAAGAATTTGAAAGTAAAGTACCGATTGAAGAGGACAATATTAAAGGAGAAATTATTAAAGAAAATCATAGTATTTATTCTCAATCGTTATGAAGCTATCACGAAGGGCTTTTATTTATTTTTAAAAGGAGCATGATTTGAGGATCTTGTTTCCTCTAATTTAACTATAAATAATAATATTTAGGGGACAAAATACTTATATTACAAAAGGCTGATATTCATCTCTCATATTGAAAAAGCTTTAATTTATATTATTGTTATTATTAAGATTTACCAATTGTTCTTAATTCCGGTGGGATAAATCTAAAGCCAGACTTGTTCTTTCCTCAATTATTTTTATTTTATTCTTTCTATACTGTTTTATCATATAAATTTAATTCACGTGTTTATAAACGACAATACAAATTTAACTGTACCTATTTGGGAGTAAACAGTTTGTCTATGTAAATAATATTTTTATAAGCAGTATATATATTATATACAATAGATCATTATCGGTTAAAATTTTTCAAGAAAACCTTTACTAGTCAAATTGTGATGCTAATATTTGAAATGTTTTTCAAAATATTTAAGCCAACCAAACATAAAAATATTTTTCTTGATAAGAAACACAGCCATAATGTCAATTGTGAAGTCTTTTACTATTCCTAGGAAAGGCGAAAGGCATTTAATTTCGAAGAGTGCTGGACACAACCACCTAGCTAAAAGTATAAATGAATCCCAACGCCCTACTAATTATGTTGCATTCAGAAATTAAATATCAGCATCCTCTTTAATTAATGCTACTGCAAAACTTCATTCAGCTACTGTGTATTACTCGACAGTATATATATATATATACACACTTATAGCTAGCTTTAGGTTTTGTTTTTTCCTGTAAAAGAAAATTGTTTTGTAATTTTGAGCTAAACATTGGAAAATTCTTTTGGCACATAATTCTTCTAATTAAGTACTCTAGTATAGAAACGAAAACTGTACTATTTTGCTCTTTAATTTCCATTTCTTATTTGTAGGTATATTGAAGGTGGAACAATATACTAATGAAAGATTTGACATATTTCCAGCCTCTATCATCCAATTTTCACGGCTTGGATTTACATGGAGATTGAGGTTAAACTTTGTTGGAATATTATATATATATTGAAAGATACAAGTCAGAACCCTAGATTTGGTACTGTGTTTTTATGAACCATGCATGCAATGATAATTACAAGAGACACGATATTATTAGGATTCCTATCCTGAGGATAGAGGGTCACCAGTTCCTGTACATATATAACATGTATATATTTCCCTTAGAGTCAAAGTTTAGATAGTTGCATTGGTGGATTTGGGGACACAATTTAACTTTTAATATGCTGCCTGAGTTCGATTCTTACTCCAACATTTGTTAAAAAATTATGTTATTAATACGATATAATATATCCTCTTAATTCAATGAGAAGAACCCTTGTCAAAATGTAAGCAAGTCGGTCTTTCTATAAGCAATTAACAAGGTAGAATGAACTATGAAGCCCAATGCGACATGTACTCGTTCAAACTAAAGGCAAAGTCAATTGCCATATGCATTGTATTATACTTTACACTTCATTTATTGGGAGACAAATAATTCCAATATTATTATATAATGTATTTACCAGTAAGATTAAGAAGACCTCCTCTAAGATCAAGAAGAAGCTGTTGGACCTAGAGGACCAACTTTTCATTGAATAAAAAGTATAATAATAATAATAAAAAATAAAAAAAAACTCAGGCGAAGGGCGAGAATAAATATTTTAGACTTTACATCAATATAATATTATATACCTACTTTAATTCTCTAATGTGGACTTTTATTCATATATCCAATATTCTTCCCAAATATAAAGTTGGGGTATTATTTGTATGATAAATTTCGAAAAGCCAAACTTGTCATCAATGCATTATAAGCTTGAAAGCATCATTTAGACTCTCCACCACATATTCATAACCAAGATTGATAGCTCGACCCTGGAACTCATCAAACTCAGCACCTGGAACTTGTATCCCAATTAAAACATTTGCACCAATTTGTCCCTTTTCAAAACAAAATATAAAAAAATAGAAAGAATTACTCCAAAAATACTACCATAGAGACTAAATTAATGCATACTTGTACTAGCACTGTAGCTGTGAAAAATGGAAGTAATGGTTGAAAAATAGTTACCTGTCCGCGATAATGGATCAAACTTATATTCCAACGCGGGCTGAAAGTATCTAAAAACTTCAATAAAGCACCAGGCTTCTCCGGAAAAGTGAATCGACAAAGAAGCTCATTGTGAAGATTTGATCTACCACCCATCTGGAAAAGACATAGGGGTTGTTACAAATATCCGGTCTGACGATATTATACATAGTTATACATATATTGTACATAATTATATGTACATTCGCCGGTTGTTTTTAGTTTAAGAGATCAGGCGAGCAATTTGTTAGGACCAAAAAAATCAGGTGCCATGCGGGAACTAGTAACGCAACAATTGAACGACGATAAATCAGACAACAAAAGAGAAATTTACCAAAAGAGACACAAACATTTAACGTGGTTCGGTCAATTGACCTACGTCCACTGCGGAGATGAGCAATCCACTATATAAAAGAGAGTATAAAATATCGAAAGAACAACCTCACGAAGAGGCAAACACAAGTGACACACTAACATTTGTCCCGTAAGATTCTCCCCCTAAACAAGACTCCCAAGCCCCCTATGGCTACATTGTGGATGCTACTGAATGAGAAGGAAGGATCTTCAATTTATAGAAGTCCAAACCTTTTCCTACAAAAAAAAGGGACTAGCCAAATATGGAAGAATTATAATTTTCTTCTTGTAGAAGGAAAACCCAATTATGATAAATATGTTATCCTTTCCTTCAAAAGATAGGAAAACCAAATATGGTAAGAAATCGACAGTCCCTAACAATTCTCCCCCTTGGCCTGAAGAATCATACTTAATTGTTTGGAGTACCTTACCAAATTAAAGAGTACGGTTTTCGTCTCTGTGGTGAAAAGCATGTTGAATTGCATTGTACTTGATTAAGTGAAATATGGAGATTTCATTAGATATTGATTGTGTTACGTCAAGGAAGAGGCGAACCCGAAACTAAAGAAGATAAAGAATATCAAATTTTAACGTGAAAAACCCTTCAAATCGAAGGTAAAAACCACGTTAAAATTCGATATTCTTTATCTTCTTTAGTTTCGGATTTACCTCTTCCTCGACATAACACAATCAATATCTAATGAAATCTCCATATTTCACTTAATCAAGTACAATGCAATTCAACATGCTTTTCACCACAGAGACACAAGCCGTACTCTTTAATTTGGTAAGGTACTCAAAACAATTAAGTATGAGACTAATATTCTTTCTACTGATTGAGGATATCAATTCTCAAATTCATTGATATACTAGTTAAAAATAAATACTTTTGCGATTCATTAAATAACAATAAGTAATAAACACAGTGTCATTTGTCGAATTTGACAAAAAAGGTAGTTTGGTGCACTAAGCTCCCGATATGCGTAGGATCCGGGTCGAGAAGAGCCGGGCCACAAGCGTTTATTGTTTGTAGCATTACCCTGCATTTCCGTAATAGACTATTTCCACGGCTCGAACCCGTGACCTTCTGGTCACATGGCAGTAACTTTACCAGTTACGCCAAGGCCCCCGTTCGTCATTTGTAGGGCCAGACTACTAGGGTCTATTGTACGTAGTCTTGCCCTACATTTTTGCAAGAGGCCATTTTTACGGCTCAAATCCCTGAACTTCTGGTCACATGACAACAACTTTACCAACTACGCCCCCTTCGGCATTTGTAGGATTTGATTCCATAAAAGAGGATGAAAATCAGGAGTTTACCAAATGCCTCAAATGATCTTTGACCAAGTCATTCTCCGTAAGATTAACAGTATGGAATTGTACTGATTTCAGCCTCTCCATCAGAAATTCAGGTTCTGATTCAGTTTGAATACCAACACTGCAAATCAAAACAGAACACACGATTTTGAATAAAAAAGTGTTCTTATCCATTGTAAAAGATAAATTCTAGTTAACAAAGAGTGAAGTCTGTTAAAATGAGGCAATATCTTTAAAAGATCAAGAAACTTGCCTGTAAAGAACTTGAGCTTTTTCATTGCCAGAATTATACCTGTACTTAACTTCAGTAAATTTCATTGTTGTTCCGACCTGTGATCCAAGTCAATATTTAACATTTGTCGGACAGACTTAACAGATATATACTGTATATATATAGCAAGGAAAAATGGCATTTTAAGTGCTCTAAGTCAAGTGACCTGTTCACAGAAGCGTTTGAAGCTTCCTGGCTCTTCTGGCATAAAAGTAACGAACACAGCTTCCTGCTTTCTACCAACATCTGCGAGTTCGCTTATCAATCTTAGTCTATCAAAGTTCATATTAGCTCCACTTGTTATTGCGACGACGTTTTCATCCTTTAGGCCATAGTATTTGCAGTACGCTTCAGCTCCGGCTAGAGCAAGTGCACCTGCAGGCTCTAATATGCTCCGTTTCTCTTCAAACAAGTCCTATTCCAAAATACCAAGCTACTGTCAATGTCTAATAAACTCAAATTCAGATAAGAAAACGAGTCGTCAATTGGCCAATTTCTATGACCTGCTGCACGAAATAGCCACTTCTAGTTTATTTTGAAAATGGTCTATTATATGACAAGATAAATGAGGTACAGATATTGTGGTTTTGTCATATGCAACACAACAGGCATGCAATAAAGGGAGAGCAAGTGATGGTTATTTTTATAAAACACTCAATTAAGGACCCTTTTATAAAGAAAGACATGGACCGAAATTGCAATGGCAACAGTTATTCTAGGGAGATAGCTGATGTTTGAAAGAGCATACTAAAGGGTATTGAAAGATTCTAAAAGCAAGCAGATAAAATAAGGTTTTTGTAGTCCATGTATAAAGTGAATTGTCATAAGTTTGATGGCTAACCTTTATCGATGCACATATAGCATCGCGATTAACGAGGACCACGCCATCTATTAATTCCTTACAGAGACGGAAAGTTTCTTCGCCAACCACTTTAACAGCTACACCATCTACAAAACGTCCGACTTGGTCTAGCATTACTCTCTGACCATAGTGTAATGACAATGCCATGGCATTTGCATCAGATGGCTCAACTCCAATAATCTTTATATGAGGGGCAACTCTTTTCATATAGGCAGCAATACCAGCTATAAGACCACCTCCACCAACAGGCACAAATATCGCGTGTATTTTATCTTTGAGTTGGCTATTAATCTCCATACCGATAGTACCTTGCCCTACGATGATATCTGGATGATCAAAAGGAGGGATGAAGATGCGGCCTTCCTCTTCAGCCCTCTTTTTGGCGTATGCTTGAGCTTCATCATACGCGTCTCCCACAAGAACAACATTAGCACCCAATCTCTTTACTGATTTCCACTGCTCATTTGGTTAAACAAAAAACATTTGGAAAATGATAATGAGCTCAAAAGTAGTTAAAAAAGGACAGCTATTTATGGGAAGATGCAGAAAGTCAGGTGGATAACGTATTTAACCCATTGTATTTTTAAGGTTCATAACTACTAATTTTTGCAATTTTAACGAAGCTTGTACACATAAATTTATGTTCCACATCGAAAATACTGGGTTCAGATAAACCCGGTACTACCACTCTATATCTGCCTCTGACAAAGTATCCCACGTTTACACAGGGTCAAGGGAAGGGTCGTGCCCTAAAGGGGGTGTGATGTAGCAGCATACCATGATGCAATTATCGATACCTGATTTCACGGCTCGAATCTTGATCTATAAGTCATACTGAAACAATTTTACCGTTGCTCCAAGAATGACGCAAGCATTTGATTTCATGGCTCGAACCTGTGGTCTACAGGTCATACGGAAACAACTTTACCGTTGCTCCAAGGCTCCCTACATAGAAGCCATAAAACCCAAAAAATTGTAGCAAATTCTAACCTTAATCTCTGGTGTAGTAACAGGCATCACAATGACAGCATTGCAGCCAAGCCTTTGAGCAGCTAATGCGACACCTTGCGCGTGATTCCCAGCTGATGAGCATATGACCCCTCTTTTCAGCTGCTCTTGGGAGAGATTGACCATCATATTGTATGCTCCTCTAAGCTTGAATGAGAAGACCTGTAAAGAGTATATGAACAATGTTACTAACTGGTCATCTCCAATTAATGCAGAAATATCGACAACTATAAGAATCTACTCTATATCAGAATAATTTCAACATTTATCAGAATAAAAAGGAATAAGTATCAATTATTTATGTTAAAACTAGAATAACAAGTGAATTTCGGGATAGAAAAACACAAAATTAAAGAAATCTTCAAAAAACGTTACGACTTTCGCCGTTGCCGGGGATCGAACCCGGGTCACCCGCGTGACAGGCGGGAATACTCACCACTATACTACAACGACTTGTTGATTACAAGTCATAAAATGATTATTAAAGTTAAATTCCTTATTTGGCACTATTATATGGAATTAGCTATTTTCACTTCTTTTTGTTTCTTCATTTGAAGTATGATGAAGCAATTGTTTTTTTTTTCCTTAGAAATTAAATCCCAATGAATCTAAGCTGATATAACTTTAAAAAATTTGATAACTTATATAACAGAACAAAATAAGTTATCATGGATATTTATCCTTTATTATTATCACTTGATTTAGCTTAGGTTATTAAAAGCAAAAGATGCTGGGTTCCCTCACCTATCATGAAATTTTATTGTCATTTAATAAAATTTCAACTCAGCTCCTCAGAATAATTTAAAAATCCGTCGAGCAACTTCTTTTCTAGTTCGTCCAACTATTTTTTTTGCTTGACATTTATTTATCCAGAAACTAATATAAAGATTATTACTACTTCATAACGTAAATTTTGTTTAATAAATTTTTCCATCTTTTAATCAAAGATCGTTCATTTATTGCCGCTTGATTCTAGTTTTTGTTATTTTTCATAAGAAATATTAGTTTATAAAAATCTTCTTTAATCAATTTACTCGTTTCTAGGGTAGATTGAACTTCCGATATGATAGGCTACTTGTAGAAAGGATAGAGTTAATTGAAAGCACAAAATTCATTAATTCTTGACTTCTTGTGCAGCTCATGTCTCCTAGATGATAATATAAAATCAAATGAAAACACATAAGTTACCCCTATAGTTCTCCCCATGATTTAATTACACACTTCAACTTTACGAGCGTCTCATTACCTTCCTATTTTTATTTGAAGTGAAATTAATACTACCCCAAAACATATATTCCCACATCCCCTTTCCCATATTGTGTACAGGAGCGAAGTCACATGGTCAAAAGGGCGGTCAATTGACCACCATTCGTCGAAAAATTATATTGTATATATTCGTAAAATATTACGTTTTAGAGGTATATATAACACATATTGAAGACCCTTTATCGGGAATTAATTTCACTTCTTTCAAATTTGAACACCTTTAGAAAAATTTCTAGCTTCACCATTGACTATGTACATGGAAGGGGCAAGCACTCGTAAAACTACCTAAAAATATATTACTCCCTCCATTTACTTTTAATTGTCCACTTTTGACTTGCACTCCCTTTAAGAAAAAATAAATGAAGTATGTATTTTACAATTTTACCCATAATAATGATAGCATTTCAAAAAATATTGAGAAATAATTTGGGACTAAGTAATTTAATGACAAGGGTAAAATAAGAAAAAAAAATTAAAACAAGAAAATAATTTGTATTTCTCTTGATTTGCTAAAATAGACAAGCAAAAGTGAAAATATATTTTTTGAAATAATGGACAAGTAAAAGGATCTACTAGTAATACTTTGCTGTAAATTCTAAAAGTTTTACCTTGTTTTGAAGCTTTAAACACCTTACTACATTTCAAAATTGACGAAATAATAGTCTTGTGCAGTTTTTTATCTTTTGCATCAATTACAATTTACTGACTATAGATGGGAAAAATAAGGAGTTTCCAAAATACAAAAGGGCTGGTTACCAGACTTGAGAAAGTTCAAATTAGGTTATTCTCAGTCGATAAGATTTCTAAAATATAAGTGTTCAAAGAGCAAAGCATAAAATTAATTCGATAACTATATGAATGTTTAATTAAGGGAAGTGAGTTATGAGTACTGCTTTCCAAAAAGAAATAAGGATTGAAATTTGATAGGGCACACACATACTTCAGGTTCTTAGCTGTTGGGAAATTTAAAAATAAAACTACAAAGCTTAAGTATTTTCTTACCACAATTAGCAAATATATATTTTCATACCACAAATAAATATTACTTCAGCAATATCTTACGGTAGAAAACAACATATGATATTCTTAAAACTATCTTATTTAAAAGCTTAAGCTGTCATAGAAAGTATATTTAAATTTTCTTAATTATAGTATTTTTTACACTTCTCTCACTTGAACATGATTTTTATAAACTACTAATAGATGAACACATTTTTATTTACATGATTATGTTTTCACTATACCCAGAGGCGTATCTAGGTTAAGGGGTATTGAGTTCACGTGAACCCATATTTTTGTTCCTGGGATTCACGTGAACTCATACTCCTCTCCCTAAATCATGTATAATAATATCATATTTCTTCAAAATTATTTAAATATATGTGTGTGCACCCATGCTCAAAGACTTCTATGATACAATTATTATTGGGTGTACCTCTAAAAGTTACATTGGTTGTTGAAATTCCACTCCAAACGGTCTTGTTTTCGGTACGGAGTATAGATATATATGTGAAACTTACTAAAATTTCAAAAAGAATATAATTTTGAATCTATAATTTCAAAAGTGTAGTGGGTTCATAGTAAGAGACTAAAGTTAAACCGTCAAGTGTAAATTCTAGATCCACATGTTTATCGTTAAATGCTGGATCCGCCTCTGAACGTCATCTCACTGGAACCTATCATCGTTTTTATGGGCCAAGAATACAAGAGATTCTTTTTTGGATAACGTGACAATCGAACTCGTGATCTTTGTCTGCTCTTTTTAGTACTTCGTTCGATTTCTACGATTCAATTTAGATGATCTATTTCGTTTATCATGAGTTAAACTGTGTGAAATTTGATCAACATTTTAAAAATATTTTGAATCCTATTGCAATGAGAAAATTACAACTTATTAAACTTCTTATTTTGAGCTAATCTGTTTTGGCTTCAAATTAATCAATTAACTCTCCATAAGAAAAATATTTTATCTAAATTAAAACAGATGAAGTATAATATTAAAGAGAGTGTTTATCTTTTCTAAAAAATTATATAAGTTGTTAAAGAAGTAGTATTTGTTTTTTATTTAATTATGTCAACGAGAAATAAAGCTGACAAATATAATTACGTAAACTATAGGATGAGAAACATACGGGTTGAAGATCCTCTCGTTTAAGCCAAACGTTAACCCCCAACTTCTGTGAAAGCTTCGGCGCAAGCTGCAATGGCGATTCATTTGCTACATCGTACACTTTCGTACCCAATATATCCACTAAATACTGAAATCCGTTTTCACCTCCATTACCGCCAACCGGATAATTCGGTATCAAGTACCCAGGCTCGCACTGTAACGAATTCGGAGAAACTACTAGCAATGGAGTCGGAGAAGGAGGAGATGGTGGTGAAACTTTGATTGTCAATGTATCTACGGCCGTCGCCGGTAAATTAGGAAACAATTCCACCGCCGCTTTGGACATGGCGGTGGAGATTTTAACGGTGTCGTTATTACCGGTAATGGCTGATATTTTCGCCGGGAATTTGGGGCGGGGAAAAAGTGAGTTTGCAGAGGCGAAACTTAGACCTGCCATATTGAACTATGCGCAAGTAATGGATATGATTCTTCACTTAAATAGGCGAAAAACAAAAAAAGAGAATTCAAAAAGTATGGTACCTAATTAATTAATACTCCATCCGTTTCAAATTAGACGAAATATTCTCTTTTTTAGTCTGTTCTAAAATAAATGATATATTTTTAAATTTACAAATAATTCAACTTTAAACTCTTTATTTTATTCATTTTACCCTTAATGAAATTTTTTTACAACCATACAAATGTCATGCATCCACAAAACTTTTATCCCTTTAATCAAGATCATAAATTTTAAAAGTCTTCTTCTTTTTATTAAACTTCGGGTCGAGTCAAACTATCTCATCTTAATTGAAACGGAGGAGTAACAATTTATGAGTTTCAACCAAACCACCAAAAGTTGTGTTGATTTGATAAGTACCTAATCATTCTTAATGGAGTATACGGGTTTTAAGTTTGAGTCTCGGGAATGGAGCACCTAAAATAGAAAGTGTTTTACCCCTCTAAACTATTACTCTTCTGTTCACTTTTATTTGCTCATTATGCTAAAAATATATTTGTACTTTTACTCCCCCGTTCACTTTTATTTGTCTAGTATTCAAAAGTAGATTTTCACTTTTACTTTTCACTTTTCGCATATCAAGAGATGACAATTTTTTTTCCGTTATAGTATTAATTACCCATTTCAAATTATTTTTTAAAATTCGCTAAATATATGCATCAATTAATATGAGTATCATGGTAAATTATGCACTTCATTGATTATCTATTAAGGGGTGTGCAAAGTCCATATATACAGTGGACAAGTAAAAGTAAACGGAGGAGGTACTTACTTTTCAATTTTAGCAAATCAAGAGAAAGATAATTTTTTTTTTGTTTTACCCTTATCATTAACAATTCATTCATTCATTTCGGCCCAATAGCTTTTACTATTATTGCGGATAAAATTGTAACATACTTCATTTTTTTAAAAAGGAGTATAAAATCAAAAGTGGACAGCTAAAAATGAACGGAGGAAGTGAGACATTTTCAGTGAGAATCAAAATTAGTCAGGAGCAAGTACCAAATATTGGATGGAAAACCAAAAAAAAAAAAAGACTGAGTTTCAATTGTTTTATACTTTCTCTTTTATATGTTGGGTTTTAATAAGAGAATCAAATTTACTTAACTTTTTGTGTAAATTTGAGCATTAAATCTTCTACTAAATTTTAAAAAAAAATTAAAATTATTTAATAATTACACAAAAAGTACTACAATAACAATATATCCAGTATTTAATAATTATGACTTATAGAAGGTACTATAAATCATAATATTAATAATTTAAAATAGTTAACAAATATTTGAAAAGTTCGTAATGGAACATACATCTTTAATTATCTAGTGTCACATAAAATAGACTGGAAAAGTAATTACTTCCAAAATAGACAAGGCGAAGGACGCTTAGACTAGAATAAAAAAGGAAAAATGACGTTGTATAGCCTCTGTACAAATAATAGTCAAAAAAATATATAAAATTTATATATTTTTTGTATATATATACATTATGTATGTTATATACAAGAATTATATAAATTTTATACATTTTTTCAGTTACCAAATATAAATAATTTTTGTCAAGAACTAAAAGTGATAATACCCAAAACATTCGAGTTCTTTGTTTATATTATAGAAAATCAAATTATACATTAACTTGGTGCACTAGGCTAAAAGTATGACATAGGCTACATGGCTAAAATTGGGCATATAGTTAAGAGTGTGGTTTCAATAAATACTGAATTAGTCAAGCACCTCTATATTGAGTAACTTCAACTAATTAAGTGGTGTTTCATACTACTTTTTAAATAAAGTATCTTAAATTGACCAATACTAAAATGTAATACTATTCAACAAGTAATACATTTTGCCTACCAGTCGTATATTGATTGTGTACCAAACAGACCGTCACAAATAGTAGACTGCCAACAATTAGAATGGGCATTTATGGAGTGAATTAAGCATACAATCGGATCTTTGTGTAATCAGCGGCGGATCTACCTTATTAGATATAGTGTTTCATGCCACTCGATCGCTACGCTAAAATTTTGATTATTTATGTAAAATATCTGTAAAAAAAAATGAATATATAAAACTAGTTCCATAGAAAATGCACAACGTCGGTGCGAGTGCCGGTGGTTCTGCATGGCCTCACGAATGCGAGTTCACTCTGTAGGAGCATCATCTTTGCTTTTTACCTTTTTTTCCTGGTTTTTCCAACTTATTGGGATTTTCCTTTATTCTCAGTTGGGCCCTAGTCAACCCATAGGCGAACCTATGTTGTAGATTGACGGGTCATGGATTTTCGTTAGTCTCGGCAAAATCTTGTATATATATTCATATATATATCTGTACATATATATATGGGATTCTTTAAATATTTTATTTGTGACTCCCAAAATTAAAAAATCGAATGACAGAAGTGGTTGATTGGAGTGCTTCAGTTCCATTCATTATCGGATGACGAGGGTATGAGACCCAACTTCAGCTTCTTCTCCTCCTTTTCTATTTTTAGTTCTTTTTTCTCCTCTTTTCTATTTTAATTCTTTTTTCTCCTCCTTTCTATTTTAGTTATTCTTTTTCTCCTTTCTATTTTAGTTCTTTGAATACAACATAATTTATATTTAATAGAAAACTACTTTAGTTTTTACTTTTATTTATTTTTTTAATACAATTATAGTTTAATACTAATACATAATAGTCAATTTAATTTATTTTATTTGTTTTCTAAAAGTTTCAAATTGCAACGTATCGCTTCACAAATAGAAAAATATAAATTCTTTTGGCACAATCTTCTTCCACAATTACTTTGATACCGACTCGATAATGACATCTAAGAGTTTGAGACACTTCTTCAGTTCTCTGGCAGGTAAGAGTTTGAGACCCTTCTTCAATTCTTTGACTATTAACATACACTTAATCTTAATTTCTTTAGTAAATTTTGATAATTTAAAGTTTGAACGCCCTTTTGATCACTGACCTTTTTTAAAAAAAAAAAATTAAAAAACTAGAAATTTTAATAGGTCAACATGCTTAATCAAACACCTTCCCATTCCATAGCACCTAGATCACGAAGAAATTTCTCTCTCTATTTGGTTCTTTCTTTTTCTTTAGAACTTCTTTTTGTTTATACTTGGATGACAATTCATTATAATCATTAAGTTTTTCAAGAGTTGCATGCCAAATTTTATCGCTAGATAAGCATACCCCGTTATGCTCAAATCCTAGGTCCGCCTCTGATCACCCCTTTTCTTTTTCTTTTTCTTTTTCTTCGCTTTCTTTTCCTTTTTTCTTCCTTTTATTAGCTAAATTGCCTCTTCTTCTTTATTTTTTGAACTTCTGTACATCTGTCCTTATTTTGTTTGTACTTTCTATCATTATACCTTACCTCATGAACAACTTTTTTCGATAGGTAATTTAAATTGATTTAGTTAGTATAGAATAACTCTCTTTTTTATGACACAATATTAATTTATATATTGGAGTATAATTTGAACCATATTTTCTATTGCTTTTAAAAAAATAAATAACTTAATTAATAGTCATTTTGAGTTGATTATCATAGATTGAACGTAGAAAGTTTTGCTTTAAAAATAATTTCCATATAACTCCACAATTAACATGAAAAAATTAACCCAATAATAATAAAGGTAAATTGATTTAGTCAAACAAAAAATATATAGTATTAAGTTACTCTTTCGGCAAATTTTTTAATTGGAGGCACTCTCTCATGAATTTTCTTTTTTTTGCAATTTTTTTAATATATATTAAATTAAACATAAAAATACTGAATGTAAATGGCAGTTATTTTCTTTGTGAATGAAAGAGCTATTCGAGTTTACTATAAACTAAATAAAGTGGCCCATCCTTTCTATTCGGTCTTTGTAGCTAGTTGCAGGTATACTTAGTGGTGTACGCATAAAATTTCTTAACTGTAGTAAATATTTAAAGAAGTGAACAAACCAAATTATTATAGTGACAAACAATGTCAATTTTTGTATTTACATCCAATATTGTAAATACAAAAATTCGTGAAGCGATGTCTCATGACACCACTTGTGTATATTCGTCCCTGGTTATATTGAAACGTGGATATTTAACAGAATTGTTTAGTGATAAAGGTAAACATGCATATATGAGGAACATGCAGGATCCCCCAAAGCCTCTTTCACCAAAACGAACCGTCAACGTAATACATGGAGGTGAAGAAGTAAACGGAGTGGTTTGCAAAACAACCACAAAGTTCACAATTACACATGGAAAACGAGTTCGTGAAAATCTGGAAGAGGACGATATAACCTTCGATGATGCAGATATCGGCGGATTAATGCTTCCTCACAATGATGCTCTGGTAATATCTTTACTTATTCATGACACTAACGTAAAAAGAGTGTTGATTGATCCAGGCAGTTCAATCAATATCATTTTGCTAAGAGTCGTGGAAGAAATGCTATTAGGGAATCAAGTAATCCCAAGGGCACGAGCCATATCAGGGTTTGATAACTATATGTTTATAACAAAAGGAGAAATTGAGCTTAACACCTATGCTGAGGGGGTGATCAAAAGTACCAGGTTCCAAGTCATCGATACTGACATGGCTTATAACTTAATCGTGGGAAGGCCATAGATCCACGACATGAAAGCAATACCCTCCACATTGAATCAGGTAATTAAATTCCCCTCTGAATGGGGGATTCAACAAATTAGAGGCGATCAACAAACCGCAAGAAATATAAACTCTGTGGTACATTATAACAAGAAAATGGAGGTAGAAGAATCACGAGATAAGGGAATCTCCCAAGAGGGTAACGCCGCCCGAACAGGCATGGAAGAAATTACTACCCAAATAGGTACGAAAGGTATTATTGCTGAAACAAGTATGAAAGAAAGTACTTACGAGAAGGTGAATCAAGTTACCACGGAAGGTGTACTATACCACACAGATGCAGATTCCAGACCGGACGCCATTCACGAACCAGAGGAAGACGAGCACATCAAAACAACTACGGAAGAGCTCGAAGCTGTTCCGTTGTCTGAACAAAATCCTGAACAAAAAGTGTATATAGGCACGAGGTTGGGCCCTGGTAGAAGAGGTAAGTTAATTGATTATTTAAAGGCTAACGTAGACTACTTTGCGTGGTCCCACTCAGATATGAAAGACATCTCACCAGAAGTGATGACTCATAAACTAAATGAAGATCTATCCTTCGTACCTGTTAAGTAGATGAAAAGAAAGCAAGGACCATTCAAGAACCAAGTGATCGACGAAGAGGTACAGAAACTCTTGAAGATTGGTTCGATACGAGAGGTAACGTACCCTAACTAGCTAGCAAACACCATGGTGGTACCTAAAAAGAATGGCAAATGGAAAGATGCGTAGATTATACTGACTTAAATAAAGCATGCCCCAAAGATTCATTCTCATTGCCACATATAGATCAAATAATTGATGCCACAACATGTCATGAATTATTAAGCTTCTTAGATGCATATTCTGGTTATAATCAAATTAAAATGAATCCCTCAGATGAGGAAAAAACTTCCTTCATTACAAACAGGGGGACTTACTGTTATAAAGTTATGCCTTTTGGCTTGAAAAATGCTGGAGCCACCTATCAAAGGTTAGTGACTAAAATGTTCCAAGAACATCTTGGAAAGACGATGGAAGTCTATATTGATGATATGTTGGTAAAATCAACACAAGCACAAGACCATTTCCAGCATCTCTCTACTGCTTTTGATATTCTACGCAGGTATAATATGAAGTTAAATCCAGAGAAATGCGCTTTTGGAGTGCAATCAGGTAAATTTTTGGGTTTCCTTGTGTCAAACAGAGGAATAGAGGTAAATCCCGCTCAAATTAAAGCTATAGAAGAAATACCTGATATTTTAAAAAATAAAAAGGAAGTTCAAAGACTAACAGGGAGAATAGCAGCTTTGGGAAGACTTATTTCTAAGTCTTCCAAAAAAAGTTTTAAATTCTTCTCAGTTCTCAAAAAGCAGAATCAGTTCGAATGGACTGAAGAATGTCAGCAAGCCCTCAAGAATCTGAAGATTTATCTATCGAAACCACCACTACTTTCAAAGCCAAAAAAAGGGGAAATATTGTACATCTACCTGGTTGTCTCAGAAATTGCTGTAAGTGCAGTACTGGTAAGAGAAGAAAAAGGTAAGCAATCACCTATCTATTATGTAAGTAAAACTTTTCTAGATGCTGAGAATAGATATCCACATCTAGAAAAGTTAGCCTTAGCTTTAATAATGGCATCTAGAAAATTACGACCATATTTTCAATGCCACCCAATCACCGTTGTGACTTCATATTCTTTAAGAATTATTCTGCATAAACAGGAATTGTCAGGAAGATTAACCAAGTGGACCATAGAATTAAGTGAGCATGAAATAGTCTATCAGCCCAGGACTGCAATTAAGTCCTAAATACTAGCTGAATTTGTTGCTGACTTTAGTAATAACATTGTCTTTGAAGCAGAAAAAGCTTTACAACTTTTTAACGGAGCTAATCCGGGCCTATGGACCCTATTCACCGATGGCACCTCAAATATCAAAGGTGTCGTCTTAGGCATAGTCTTATATCACCCACGAGTGAAAAGACACGACAAGCTATCAAGTGTTATCCTATAACTAACAATGAAGCAGAGTGCGAAGTTGTTATTGCAGGGCTTGAACTCGCACGGGAGCTATCAATCGAGCAAATTGTGTTCAACAGCGACTGCTAACTGGTAGTAAATAAGATACAGGGGACTTACATCGCTCGAGAGACTTGAATGCAACAGTATCTTGAAAAAGCATGAGAGCTCGTGAGACAATTCAAAACATGGAAGGTAATACAAATACCTAGAGAGGAAAATGCAGAAGCAAATGCATTAGCTAACCTCGCAGCAGTCACGGAAGTAACAAACAAGGACAATGCAATTGTCGTCCAATTATTTCATTCAATGATCGACCAGGACATGAATGAGGTAACTTTCAACAACTTAACCTGGGAATGGAGAAACGAAATTCTTAATTTTTTGCAAAATGGCACCATACTTGAAGACAGGAAAGCAACTCAAGCACTTCACCGCAAAGCTGTACGGTACTGCCTTATTCGCAACTCGCGTTATCGCAAGATGTTCGGAGGACCCCTAGCCAAATGCCTCGGACCTAACCAAACAAAATTTATGATGAAAGAAAACCACGAAGGACACTGTGGAAATCACTTAGGGGCGAGATCCTTAGTGAAACCCTAATCAGAGCTGGATACTATTGGCCTAAGATGGAAGAAGAAGCCGAGAACTTCGTATCCAAATGTGACAGGTGCCAAAGGTTTGCCAATAACATGCATCGACCAGCGGAATTATTACATCCAATAATATCACTATGGCCTTTCATGAAATGGGGTATGGACATAGTGAGACCTCTTCCCACAGCTAAAGGACAGGTACGGTTTTTGCTCATGTTAACCGACTATTTTACAAAGTGGGTAGAGGTAGAAACATTCAAACAAGTGCGAAAAAAGGAAGTTAAAATCTTCTTATGGCGGAACATAATATGCCGCTTTGGAATACCAAAGGAGATCGTGTGCGATAATGGCCCACAATTCATAGGCTCACAAATCACAGAATTCTTCGAAAGCTGGCAAATCAAACGGATCACTTCAACACCATACCACCCCGTGGCTAATGGCCAAGCTGAGTCAATGAATAAGGTCATCATCAACAATCTAAAGAAGCGGCTGGATAAAGCCAAAGGAAATTGTCATGATGAGTTACCAGCGGTATTATGGGCATACAGAACAACTTAAAAAATAGCCACGGGAGAAACCCCGTTCACACTTGTTTATGGTTCAGAAGCCTTAATACCTGTGGAGACTGGCGAACCAATAATAAGGTTCTCAAATTCCATGGAAGGAGCAAACGACGATGAATTGAGGACCAATCTGGACCTGCTCGAACCACGGAAAGAAGCAACACCGATACGGATGGCAGCTCAAAAACAAATCATAGAACGTTATTACAACCGTAAAGCTCGTCTCAGGTACTTCAAAATTGGGGATTTCGTCCTCAAAAAAGTCTTTCGATCAACGAAAGAAGCAGGTGCAAGAAAGCTAAATCCAAACTGGGAAGGACCTTACAAAATCCAAGGCATAGCTGGGAAAGGCGCCTATAAGTTGGAAGCTATGGACGACAGAGTTCTACCAACAAGATGGAACGCCATCAATCTAAAGAAGTATTACTTCTAAAAGAAAAGAATACCCCCCATCAGGTATCACACGTTTGATTTTACTTTGAACATTTAAAATTTTTACTAACTTTTTAGATGATAGGCATAAAGCTAACCCATTACTAGATGATGATATTAGACATGCAAAGACGCGAGGAAATAACACAATTCCCGGTCTAGGGTTACACTTTCTGATGGACGTTTTAAAGGATTAAGTAGTCATCATCTAAAAAATTATATACCTTCGAGTCCGGAATGTTATTCCTTTTCAGGAAAAGGACCACAAGGAAGGAATAATCAAGTGCTCGAGATTTCATTCTTCAAATCTCAAACACTTGGAGGACTATACAGTATGGAAGGCTAAGACGAAGCAAAAAAGACTATCATAAAGTCAAAATCTCGAGCCTAAAGACCCATCTACCTCACAAGACAAGTGATACGAGCAGAATCGAAAGAGATAAAAAAAAGTCATCCAAATACAAAGCCTAATGCAAAAATGCAAAAAAAACTTCGAACATGTTCAGGTTGAAAGGAAAAATATTATCCATGAGAAAGAAATGTACATCTTTATACTTATTCAAAGCTGTTGTAACAAAAAATTAGTTAGGGGTAAATGATCATCATCAGTGTACTCATTCAAAAAAACTGTTATCAAATAAAACAGTTATGGATGAAAGATCTAAATCCTTGTATTTGTTCAGAAAACTGTTATCAAAGAAAAACAGTTACAAATAAGAAAACATTTCCCTCGTACTTATTAGAAAAATGTTTCCAGAAAAATGTTTCCAACGAAAACAGTTGCCGGTAAAAATCCCAATCTTTATAAAAACGGTTACTAGTGAAAAACAATTGTNCAAACACATGTAAAATGTCATGGAAGTTCAAACAAAAAACTTTCCTTGGAAACATTCTTAAACATGTGTAAAATTCCTATCACTCTATTGCATTATCATGAAGTTGATACGTCTTCTTCATGTCAATTATAAAGGGCCCTCTTTCATAAATTATGCCTACTACAAAAAGGCACACATGTAATATGACACCGTGCCTATTACGAAAAGGTACGAGTAGTCTAAAGAATTCTATATGTAAAACTCAGAGGTAAAACTAAAACCTCAAAAAATGAATCATGCAAAAGACTTAAAGAGCGAAACAGAAACTCAACAAAAGTTATACTAGCATTAATATATTAAAACGGCTAAGCAAAAACTAAGTATTAACTTATACTTAGCCGTATAGAATTTTTATATACATTGTGGTGCCCCTAAGTTGTTATTTTGGGACTTTAAAGAAATATAAATTTACCCCCGATGGGACTGGGGGTAACCACCAATTGAGACAAAGAAAAAAAAAGGGATGAACCAACTAAACTTCTTCAAGAGGGGGTTGACTTCACTGGCAGAAGGAGCGGGAGCAACTAGGGATGAAGAGGAACGGGTGGCTGGAGTCTCACTATCAGGTGAAGAGAGGTTAGACTTTGTTGAGCCTTCTCCATGGCTTCCTTAGTTTTAGCTATTTCAGCACTAAGGTCGAAACCCTCTTGACTCATTTTCGTCAATGTGTCAAGGCGAGAATTCATGTACGCCCAGCTCACATCAACATCAGCCACCTCTTCAAGATCTTCATAATCCCTTGCCCATACTTGAAGCTCAACTCTCAATCCGTCCTTCTCCGCTTCAGCAGCTTCATGGGCGGCCCTTAATGGTACAATCGACTCCTCCAGAGTTTGAACTTTATCTAAAGCCTTATGAAGGTCCTCTTGAGTATGAGTGAGTGATTGCACGAGCTCGCCTGAGTATTCCTCCTTCTGCCCCAACAAGTTTTTCAAGTCTCTAATATCCTTTGAGGCGCAGGGCAGCTGCTCAACATATGAGGACTCCAGAACACTCTTGTCTTTATCAGCCTGACTGGAAGAAGCCTTCTCTACTGCCAGTTCTGCTGTCATGAGCCCCATCTGCCGCTTCAAGGTACTCCTTTCCTCATCTAAGACATCCATGTCAATCCTTAGGCTATCATACTGTGCTTTCCAATTATCAGCATCGGCCTGCAACTCTTTCGTCTCCTGGTCCGTATGTGAGATCCTCTTGATAAGCTCCATGCCTATAAGATTAACCTACAAGAAAAAAACCAATCAGATGTGGTAAATTTCATATACAAAAATGAAAGAGGATACCCTGCATCATACCTTCAAAGAAGTATGCACAACTTCATTGGCCCATGTAAGAGCACTGTGGCTGGCTAGATTGGCTTTCTCAGTGGGACCTATCAAAGTCTTGAGCCACACTTCGGGCTCACCTGTTTTCTTGAAAAGATTCTCCTCATCTGGAACCTCTATTACCACCTGCCGCATCTCTCTGCTGGAAGACCCTACTTCCCTAACGGAAGGCATAAAAGCAGGCAGAGATGAAACAACAACAAGCACGGAGGGTTGAGGAGCTGGAGAAGCCACGGGCAAAGAAGCAGGCACAGAGGGTTGAAGAGTTGAGGAAGCTACGGGCAAAGCAACAACAGAAGCTGAAATAGCCAAAGGAGCAGATAAGACAGTTTCTCTTAAAGAAGCAGGAAAGACAGCAGCCAAAGGGACATTATCAGGAGCAAGGTCAAAACATTCATGGAACATGCAATCCAAAGACTTATGAATGGGGGAATGTGAAACATCTTCAAGGTAGAGGGATCAGCCACAGACACGGAAGGCAAGGTCATGGGTGTAAACTCATCATCTGAAACCACCCGCCTTCTCCGTGTCCTGTGTACTAAAGCACCTTCTTTTTCTTCTTCTTCTACGGAACGAGACTCACAAATCTTCCTCTTCGAGGAAGATGAACCAACAATAATCTCTTGGGCCTGAGCCAAAGACATATTCGGGATAGATGAATCAGACACTCCACGAGCAGAGAACCCTATCAAAAGTGAAAAATTTAAGCAACAAAGAAAGAAGAGACTCGAGTAAGGAAAGAACCAAGAACAAAAGCTTCACTTACCGTGGGTCTTTCCATGCCAACCATACCTCCCAGCGAGGTACTTCCAAGATCTCTCTTCTAAAGGAGCAACGGACAATAATTTTTCTACCCAATCACGGATACTGGAGACATTCTCAACAGTATCCATGATTGCTGAGATAAGAAAAAACAGATACGGTGTTAGTAAAACATATCAAGTCAGAACGAGGAAAAGTAAATAGATGTGAGTTAAAGCATACTCACGTGCGCGATTCCACTTCTCAGGGAAGAGAAGATTTTCTTCACCCACTAAACCAATAATGGGTACAACAACATACCAGAGCTACCAACCCCAATCCTTATCATCTCCAAGGGTTACCAACACTCTTTTTCTCCTAGCAGTCAGAGTAAAAACCGCTTCACGAAATAAGGAAGGTGAGTAGTGATGAATAAGATGGTTGAAAGTAAAAGGAACCGAGGCTAAAAAAGCTAAACTCCTAAGACATGCGACAACTCGCCACACAAGCGGACCAACTTGTCCTAAGCAAATATTGAAAAAATGGCAGAATTCAATTATGACTGGGTCAATGGGAGGTCTAAACCCTATAGTAAAAGGGTACGTATAAATAAAAGAATATCCCGTATTGTAAGACGTTATTATTTGATTGCTATTTGGAATGTAGACAGGGAAATTCGTCCTCCAAAAACATTCCCTACGAACAAGGAAATCTGAGCCTCAGTTATAAGGGCTGGATACCTTTCGACACTCTCAAGGGAAGAAGTTTGGTCTACAAGAACTTGATTATCTCTAGCAAAGACAAACTCAGCAGGGACAATTTCATCAACTCCAGGTTCACGAAGGCGTTCACCTCTACCTCTAGACAAAGACCAAGAAGCCCTAAACCTCAGAGATACTAGAGAGCTAGCGGAAGGAGAGGTAACTATCTGAGAAGAAGAAGAGTCTCTCGAAGGAGTGGATCCTAGACTCCTAAGTCTACCACCCCTCAGACTCCTAGTCAGGGAAGAAGATGGCATTAAATTTTCAATATCTATGTCTCGTTGAGGTTGGTTTTAAGAAGACATGTTTAAAAAAGGCAAGAAGAAAGTTCTTTACAAAAGACAAAGTTAGAAAGTGTTTCGTGGAAGCAAAGACAAGAAGAAAGGTATTTATACTTGAGGACAATCGTCAAACATGGAAAAAGAAGAAAAGTAAATGATGAAAAGTCATTATTGAAGGTGTCACTTAGGGACTAACACAGANGGTAAAGCGGCGGCAAAATATTCCCGCCATAAATGAGTATCCACTAACCAAATATTAATCGATAAATATATGGTAAGTGGGGGGACTATCTGTATTGGTAAAAAAGAGTTTCACACGTAAGCCAGCTTTTGACAACTCAGCCAGTTATGTGGACACAGGAGAACACGACAACTGGATATGATTCTTTGAAGAAGTACGGAACAAAGAGGCACGATTCAATAAACCCTCGAGCTTATCATCCACGGGAAGCTCAACCTGATCAAAATAGGGAAGAGACACGGTCAGAATGAATCTGGACAAAGCTACGAGCAGATTCAAGAACCCACAATTGATTACCGGTACGTTATGTAACCGTACCCCAATTACCGTTATCCTTTGTAATGCCCCATTAATGTCATAATTAGTCATTAATGGGCAACCATAGCAAGAGTTGTACGTTATTGTTTAACCAAAGAATTAGATCCTTTGACTAAAGCTTATTTTTAAGATGAATACGGGTTACTGATAATCAAGGAAATGGAGAAAAAGGAATAATAGACAATATTGCAGAAATATAGAAAATCGAAGTAAGTTATATTCGAGAATCAGATGCCTTTACAAGCTGTATTCCCCTCCCTTATAGGAGATTCTTATAATGTACAACTCTTGATATGGTTGCTCATTAATGACTAATTATTACATTAATGAGGCATTATAAAGGATAACAGTAAGTGGGGTACGGTTACATAACGTTCGAGTAATCAATGGTGGGTCTTTGAATCTTCCCGTAGCTTTGTCTAGATTCATTCTGACCGTGCCTCTCTCCTGTTTTGATCAAGTTGAGTTTCCCGTGGCTGATAAGCTCGAGGGTTTACTGAACCGTGCCTCTTTGTACCGTACCTCTTCAAAGGATCACATCTAGATATCGCGTTTTCCTGTGTCCACGTGACTGGCTGAGTTGTCAAAAGCTGGCTTACGTATGAAACTCTTTTTTACCAATACAGATAGTCCCCCCACTTACCATATATTTAACAATTAATATTTGGTAAGTGGATATTCATTTATGGCAGGAATATTTTGCTGTCGCTTTTCCTCGAATCATTGTATCCTTCTCTGCAGCATAGGCGTCGTTTGTCACTTCCATTTAATGCTCGTACCACGTGTACTTTTTGAATTGGTTCTGCATTTACTCGACACTTTTTCCAGTCCTGAAGTGACATCTTCAATTATGACTTTTCATCTTTATTTTTCTTTTTTTTCCTATGTTTGACGGTTGTCCTCAAGTATAAATACCTTTCTTCTTTTCTTTGATTCCACGAAACACTTTTCTAACTTTGTCTTTTGTAAAGAACTTTCTTCTTGCCTTTGCAAACATGTCTTCTTCAAACCAACCTCAAGGAGTAATTGATATTGAAAGTTTAATGTCATCTTCTGCTCCGACTAGGAGTTAGAGGGGTGGTAGACTTAGAAGTCTAGGATCCACTCCTTCGAGGGGCTCCTCTTCTCCTCAGATAGTTCCTTCTTTTTCCACTAGATCTCTAGTTTCTCCAAGGTTTAGGTTTCTCGGTCTCTGTCTAGAGGTAGAGGCGAATGCCTTCATGAACATGGGGTTGATGAAATTATCCCTGCTGAGTTTGTTTTGGCTAGGGATAGTCAAGTTCTTGTAGACCAATCTTTTTCTCTTGAAAGTATTGAAAGATATTCAACCCTTTTAACTGAGGGTCAGATTTTCCTTATTCGTAGGGAGTGCTTTTGGAGGTCTGACTTTCCTGTCTATATTCCGAATATTAATCAAAGAATTATGTCTTACAAGACGGGATATTCTTTTGTTTATACGTATCCTTTCACTCTAGGGTTTAGACCCCCCATTGACCCAGTTATAATTGAGTTTTGACGTTTTTTCAATATCTGCTTAGGATAAGTTGGTCCGCTTGTGTGGCGAGTTGTCGCATGTCTTAGGAGTTTGGCTTCTTTAGCCTCGGTTCCTTTTACTTTCAACCATCTTATTCATCTCTACTCTCCTACCTTATTTCGTGAAGGGGTTTTCACTCTGACTGCTAGAAGCAAAAGAATGTTGGTAACACCTGGAGATGATAAGGATATGGGTTGGTACCTCCGGTATGTTGTTGTACACACTATTGGTTTAGTGGGTGAAGAAAATCTTTCCTTCCCTGAGAAGTGGAATCGCGCACGTGAGTATGCTTTAGCTCACATTTATTTACTTTTTCTTGTTTTGTCTTGAGATGTTTTATTAACACAATATCTGTTTTTTCTTCTCTCAGCAATCATGAATACTGTTGAGAATGTCTCCGGTATTCGTGATTGGGTAGAAAAATTATTGTCTGTTGCTACTTCAGAAGGGAGATCTTGGAAGTACCTCGCTGGGAGGTATGGTTGGCATGTAAAGACCCACGGTAAGTGAAGCTCTTTGTTATTGCTTCTTTCCTTACTCGAGTCTCTTCTTACTTTGTCGTTTAACTTTTTCCCTTTTGATAGGGTTCTCCGCTCGTGGGGTGTCTGCTTCATCTATCCCGAAGATGTCTTTGTATCAGGCCCAAGAAATTATTGCCGGTTCATCTTCCTCAAAGAGGAAGATTGGTGAGTCTCGTTCTGTAGAAGAAGAAGAAGGTGCTTTAGTTCACAGGTCACGGAGAAGGCGGGTGGTTTTAGATGATGAGCTTACAGCCTTAACCTTGTCTTCCGTGTCTGTGATTGAGACCCTGTCCTTGATGATGTTTCACATTACCCTATTCATGAGGATGTTGATCTCTCTCTTGACGATGTCCCTTTGGCTGTTGTCTTTCCTGCTTCTTTAAGAGAAGTTGTATCATCTGTTCCTTTGGCTATTTCAACTTCTGCTATTGCTCTGCCCGTAACTTCCTAGACTCTTCAACTCTCTGTGCCTGCTGCTTTCCCCGTGGCTTCTCCAGCTACTCAACCCTCCGTGCCTGTTGTTGTTTCATCTCTACCTGCTTCCATGCCTTCCGTTAGGGAAGTAGGGTCTTCCAGCAGAAAGATGCGGCAGGTGGTGATAGAGGTTCCAGCTGAGGGGAATCTTTTCAAGAAAACGGGTGAGCCCGAAGTGTGGCTCAAGCCTTTGATAGGTTCCTCCGACTGATTTATTTCTTGTAGATTAACCTTATAGGCATGGAGCTTATGAAGAGGATTTTCAAACACGGACCAAGAGACAAAAGAGTTGCAGGCTGATGTTGATAATTAGAAAGCACAGTGTGATAGCCTAAGGATTGACATGGATGCTTTAGAAAAGGAAAGGAGTACCTTGACGCGGCGGATGAGACTCATGGCAGCAAAACTGGAAGTAGAGAAGGCTTCTTGCAGTCAGGCTGATAAAGATAAGAGTTTTCTGGAGTCTTCGTTCGCGGAGCAGCTGTCCTGAGCCTCAGAGGAGATTAGAGACTTGAAAAACTTGTTGGGGAAGAAGGAGGAATACTCAAGCGAGTTCGTGCAATCACTCACTCGTACTCAAGAAGACCTTCGTAAGGCTTTAGACAAAGCTCAAACTTTAGAGGAGTTGATTGTACCATTAAGGGCCGCCCATGAAGCTGCAGAAGCAGAGAAGGACGGATTGAGAGCTGAGTTTCAAGTATGGGAGAAGGATTATGAAGATCTGGAAGAGGTGGTTGCTGTCGATGTGATCTGGCGTACATGAATTCTCGCCTTGACACATTGATGGAAATGAGTCAAGAGGGTTTTGACCTTAGTGCTGAAATAGCTAAAACTAAGGAAGCCATGGAGAAGGCTCAACAAGGTCATAACCTCTCCTCACCTGATGGTGGGAGTCCAGCCGCTCATGCCTCTTCATCCCCAGTTTCTACCATTCCTTCTTCCAGTGAAGTCAACCCCTCTCTTGAAGGAATCTTTTTTTTTTATTTGTATCACTTGGTGGTTACCCCCAGTCCCATCGGGGGCAAATTTAGATTTCCTTAAAGTCCCCAAATGAAAACTTAGGGGAACCACAATGTATATAAATGTTTTATACGGCTAAGTATAAATTAATACGGGTTTTAATATATAAATGTTAGTTAGACTTTTGTTGAGTTTCTTTTTCACTCTTTGAGTCTTCAACTTTTTTGAGTTTTTGTTTCACTCTTTAAGTCTTTTGCGTGCTTCATTTTTCGAGGTTTTAGTTTTACATTCGAGTTTTGCATGTGGAATGCTTTAGACTACTTGTACCTTTTTTATAAAAGGCACTGTGTCATATTAAATGTATGCCTTATTGTAATAGGCATGGTTTGTGGAAGAGGGTCCTTTATAATTGGTATGAAGAAGACGTCTCAACTTCATGATAATGCAGTAGAGTGATAGGAATTTTACACATGTTTAAGAATGTTTCCAAGGAAAGTTTTTTTGTTTGAACTTCCATGACATTTTACATGTGTTTGGTTATCATCTAAAACTCATGTTTGCAACTGTTTTTGTTTAAGTGATTTGATATACTCTTGTATTTTGTAACTGTTTTTCATAGGTAACAACTTTTCGATATTAATACAAGGAAACAACTGTTTTTTACTAGTAATAGTTTTTACAAAGATTGGGGTTTTTACCCGCAAATGTTTGGGAAACAGTTTTCTAATAAGTACGAGGGAAATATTTTCTTATTCGTAACTATTTTATTTGATAACAATTTCTTGAACAAATATAAGGCTTTAGATATTTCATCCATAACTGTTTTATTTGAGAACAGTTTTTTTTTGAATGAGTACATTAATGATGATCTTTTACCCCTAATTGTTTTTGTTACAACAGTTTTGAATAAGTATAAAGATGTACATTTCTTTCTCGTGACCAATATTTTGCCTCAACCTGAATATGTTCGAAGGTTTTTGCTTTTTGCATTAGGCTTTGTATTTGAATGGCTCTTTTGCTTTTTTTCGATTCTACTGATGTCACTTGTCTCGTTGGGTAGATGGGTCTTCAGGATCGAGCTTTTGACTTTCTGATAGTCTTCTTTGCTTCTTTTTAGCCTTCCATATTGTATAGTCCCCCAAGTGTTTGAGATTTGAAGAATGAAATCTCGAGCACTTGATTATTCCTTCCTTGAGGTCCTTTTCCTGAAAAGGAAAAACATTTCGGACTCGAAGGTATATAGTGTTTTAGATGATGACTTCTTAACCCTTTTAAAATGTCCATCAGAAAGTGTAACCCTAGACCGGGAATTGTGTTATTTTCTCGCGTCTTTGCAGGTCTAATATCATCATCTGGTGATGGATTATCTTTATGCCTATCATCTAAAAAAGTTAGTAACATTTTTAAATGTTCAAAGTAAAATCAAACGTGTGATACCTGACGAGGGGTATTCTTTTCTTTTAGAAGTAATACTTCTTTAGATGGATGGCGTTCCAGCTTGTTGGTAGAACTCTGTCGTCCATAGCTTCCAACTCATAGGCGCCTTTCCCAGCTATGCCTTGGATTTTGTAAGGTCCTTCCCAGTTTTGATTTAGCTTTCCTGCACCTGCTTCTTTCGTTGATTGAAAGACTTTTTTGAGGAAGAAGCCCCCAATTTTGAAGTACCTGAGACGAGCTTTACGGTTGTAATAACGTTCTATGATTTGTTTTTGAGCTGCCATCTGTATCAATGTTGTTTCTCTCCGTGTTTCGAGCAGGTCCAGGTTGGTCCTAAATTCGTCGTCGTTTTCTCCCTCCGCGGTTGTTTAGAACCTTATGCTTGATTCGCCAATATCCACAGGTATTAAGGCCTCTGAGCCATAAACAAGTGCGAACGGATTTTCTCCCGTGGTTATTTTTGAAGTTGTTCTGTATGCCTATAATACCGCTGGTAACTGATCAGGCAAGTTTCCTTTGGCTTTAACCAGCTGCTTCTTTAGATTGTTGATGATGACCTTATTTTTTGACTCAGCTTGACCATTAGCCACGGGGTGGTACGGCGTTGAAGTCATCCGCTTGATTTGCCAACTTTCGAAGAATTCTGTAATTTGCGAGCCTATGAATTTTGGGCCATTATCACACACGATTTCCTTTGGTATTTCGAAGCGGCATATTATGTTCCGCCATAAGAAGATTTTAACTTCGTTTTCTCGCATTTGTTTGAATGCTTCTGCCTCTACGCATTTTGTAAAATAGTTGGTTAGCGCGAGTAAAAATCGTACCTGTCCTTTAGCTGTGGGAAGAGGTCCCACTATGTCCATACCCCATTTCATGAAAGGCCATTGGGATATTATTGGATGCAATAATTTTGCTGGTCGATGCATGTTATTGGCAAACCTTTGGCATCTGTCACATTTGGATACAAAGTTCTCGGCTTCTTCTTCCATCTTAGGCCAATAATATCCAGCTCTGATTAGTGTTTTCACTAAGGATATCGCCCCTGAATGATTTCCACAGTATCCTTCGTGGACTTATTTCATCACAAATTCCCTTTGGTTAGGTCCGAGGCATTTAGCTAGGGGACCTCCGAACATCTTGTGATAAAGCGAGTTGCGAATAAGGCAGTACCGTGAAAGCTTTACGGTGAAGTGCTTGAGCTGCTTTCCTGTCTTCAGGTACGGTGCCATTCTACAAAAAATTAAGAATTTCGTTTCTCCAGTCCCAAGTTAGGTTGTTTAAAGTTACCTCATTCCTGTCCTAGTCTATTATTGAATGAAATAGTTGAATGACAATTGTATTGCCTTTGTTCATTACTTCCGTGACTGCAGCGAGGTTAGCTAGTGCATCTGCTTCTGCATTTTCCTCTCTAGTTATTTGCATTACCTTCCATGTTTTGAATTGTCTCACGAGCTCTCTTGTTTTTTCGAGATACTATTGCATTCTAGTCTCTCGAGCGATGTAAGTCCCCTGTATTTGATTTACGACCAGTTGGGAGTCGCTGTTGATCATAATTTTCTCGATTGAGAGCTCCCGTGCGAGTTTAATCCCTGCAATAACAACTTCGTACTCTTCTTCATTGTTAGTTATAGGATAACACTTGATAGTTTGCCGTATCTTTTCACCCATGTGTGATATTAAGACTATGCCTAAGCCGACACCTTTTATATTTGAAGAACCATCGGTGAACAAGGTCCATAGGCCTAGATTAGCACCGTTAAAGAGTTGTAACTCTTTTTCTACTTCAGGTACAATGCTATTACTAAAGTCAGCAACAAAATCAGCTAGTATTTGAGACTTAATTGCAGTCCTAGGCTGATAGATTATTTCATGCTCACTTAATTCTATGGCCCACTTGGCTAATCTTCCTGACAATTCCTGTTTATGCAGAATATTTCTTAAAGGATATGAGGTCACAACGGTGATTGGGTGGCATTGAAAATATGGTCGTAATTTTCTAGATGCCATTATTAAAGCTAAGGCTAACTTTTTCAGATGTGGATATCTAGCCTCAGTATCTAGCAAAGTTTTACTTACATAATAGGTAGGTGATTGCTTACCTTTTTCTTCTCTTACCAGTACTGCACTTACAATAATTTCTGAGACAACCAGGTAGATGTACAATCTTTCCCCTTCTTTTGGCTTTGAAAGCAGTGGTGGGTTCGATAGATAAATATTCAGATTCTTGAGGGCTTGCTGACATTCTTCAGTCCATTCGAACTAATTCTTCTTTTTTAGAAATAAGAAGAATTTAAAACTTTTTTCGGAAGATTTAAAAATAAACCTACCCAAAGCTGCTATTCTCCCTGTCATTTTTTGAACTTCCTTTTTATTTTTTAAAATATCAGGTATTTCCTCTATAACTTTAATCTGAGCAGGATTTACCTCTATTCCTTAGTTTGATACAAAGAAACCCAAAAATTTACCTGATTGCACTCCAAAAGCGCATTTTTCTGGATTTAACTTCATATTATACCTGCGTAAAATATCAAAAGAAGTAGAGAGATGTTGGAAATGGTCTTGTTCTTGTGTTGATTTTACCAACATATCATCAATATAGACTTCCATCGTCTTTCCAAGACGTTCTTGGAAAATTTTAGTCACTAACCTTTGATAGGTGGCTCCAGAGTTTTTAAGCCAAAAGACATAACTTTATAACTGTAAGTCCCCCTGTTTGTAATGAAGGAAGTTTTTTCCTCATCTGAGGGATTCATTTTAATCTGATTATAACCAGAATATGCATCTAAGAATCTCAATAATTCATGACCTGCTGTGGCATCAATCATTTGATCTATATGCGGCAATGAAAATGAATCTTTGGGGCATGCTTTATTTAAGTCAGTATAATCTACGCATACTCTCCACTTGTCATTCTTTTTAGGTACTACCACGGTGTTTGCTAACCAGTTAGGGTACGTTACCTCTCATATCGAACCAATCTTCAAGAGTTTCTGTACCTCTTCGTCGATCACTTGGTTCATGAATGGTCCTTTCTTTCTTTTCTTCTGCTTAACAGGTACGAAGGATAGATCTTCGTTTAGTTTATGAGTCATCACTTCTGGTGGGATGCCTGTCATATCTGAGTGGGACCACGCCAAGCAGTCTGTGTTAGCCTTTAAATAATCAATTAACTTACCTCTTCGAGTGGGGCCTAGCCTCGTACCTATATACACTTTCTACTCACGCTTTTGTTCAGATAATGGAACAACTTCGAGCTCCTCCGTAGTTGTTTTGATGTGCTCATCTTTCTCCGGTTCATGAGTGACGTTCGATCTGGAATCTATATCTGTGTGGTATAGTACACCTTCTGTGGTAACTTGATTCTCCTTCTCGTAAGTAGTTTCTTTCATACCTATCTCCGCAATAATACCTTCTATACCTATTTGGGTAGTAATTTCTTCCATGCCTGTTTGAGAGGCGTTACCTTCTTGGGAGATTCCCTTCTCGTAATTCTTCCACCTCTATTTTCTTGTTGTAGTGTACTACATAGTTTATATTTCTTGCGGTCTGCTGATCGCCTTTGATTTGTTGAATTCCCCATTCAGAGGGGAATTTAATTACCTTATGCAACGTGGAGGGTATTGCATTCATGTCGTGGAGTCCATGGTCTTCCCATGATCACGTTATAAGCCATGTCAGTATCGATGACTTGGAACCTGGTACTTTTGATCACCCCCTCAGCATAAGTGCTAAGCTCAATTTCTCCTTTTGTTATAACCGTAGAGTTATCAAACCCTGATATGGCTCGTGCCCTTGGGATTACTTGATTCCCCAGTAGCATTTCTTCCACGACTCTTAGCAAAATGATATTGACTGAACTGCCTGGATCAATCAACACTCTTTTTACGTTAGTGTCATGAATAAGTAAAGATATTACCAGAGCATCATTGTGTGAAAGCATTAATCCGCCGATATCTGCATCATCGAAGGTTATGTTGTCTTCTTCCATATTTTCATGAGCCCGTTTTCCATGTGTAATTGTGAACTTTGTGGTTGTTTTTCAGATCACTCCATTTACTTCTTCACCTCCGTGTATCACGTTGACGGTTCATTTTAGAGAAGGAGGATTTGGGGGCTCCTGCTTGTTCCTCATATATGCCTATTTACCTTTATCACTAAACAATTCCGTTAAATAGCTCTGTTTTAATAAATTTTCTACTTCACCTTGTAAAAATCTGCAATCCGCAGTTTTGTGCCCATGATCGTTGTGGAATTCACACCAGTGATCTGGGTTTCTTCTACTTGGATTTGACCACATCTCTTTGGGTCACTTAAACTTGTCTCCCATGTTCCTCAATATAGAGACAAGTTCAGTAGTACTTACATTAAAGGTATGATCCCCAATTTGAGCACTACCTCTAGGTCGTTCATCTCGATCTTTTCTGGATCTAGACGAGGATGAGACTACGTCTCTTCCTTGTGGTCTATAGTCCGACCTAGAATTTTTGAACCTGGGGAGGATATCGCATCCCGAGGGTCCTAAATAAGGATCATACCTGTTTTTACCTGATCTTCTATCCGATTTAGGACGTCTGGATCTGGAATGATCTTCATCTCTCGAACGAGCAATGATATCTTCTTCTATTCTGAGTTTAGTACTGTACCTGTTATATACATCGTTCCATGTTGTAGCGGGGAATCTCTTAGACTTTCCTTAAGTCATCTCGTGGCTTCTGAGCTTTTATCGTTTAGGTTTCTTGCAAATGCCATGGCTGCCCAATTATCAGGCACCCTGGGTAACTGTACTTTCTCGTTGAAACCTGTCTACAAACTCACGGAGTAGTTCCGTGTCTCCTTGTTTTATTTTGAATTTGTCTTCCATTTTCTTCTCAACTTTTTGTGCACTAGAGTGTGCTTTTATAAACGAATCTGCAAGCTCAGCAAAAGAGTCAATAGAATTTTCAGGGAGAAGAGAATACTAGGATAGGGCCCCTTTGGTAAGTGTTTCCCCAAATTCTTTGACAAGGACTGATTCAATCTCTTGTTTTGTTAAGTCGTTGCCTTTTACCCCAGTAGTGAAAGCAGTCACATGGTCACGTGGGTCAGTTGTTCCATCATATTTGGGAAAGTCAGGAATTTTAAACTTCTTGGGTATAGGCAAGGGTGTCGCACTTGGCTTCCAAGGTTGTTGAGAATACCTATCAACATCAATGCCTTTGATGATAGGTGGTACTCCAGGAATTTGTTCGATGCGATCGTTCTGCTCCTTCATCTGTTTCTGCATGGTTAGCAGTAAATTTTGTAATTCTGAGTTATTAGATATACTTGGTCTCTTTTCGAGAGATTCACTAGGAGTATCTCCTCTTCCTGAGTTTGCCAACCCAAAATTGAGGATTTTCTATGGTGATGGTTTTATTGGGGGTGGCATCGGCGGTGTAGGTAACGTTGCCGGTAATCCTCTCGCAAATTCTTGCAAAGCTTGGCTCACATACTCTGCAATCATTTGCTTGACATGATCTTGTTCCACAGTTGATCATTATCACCATTGTTGTTATTGGATCTTTCTAGGGATTGTTTCCTTGAACCACGTGGGGTTCCTGAAGGCGATGGAACTGGGGTTCCACTCCTTTGCTGGTTGTTCTCGTTGGAGTTTGACATAGTTCAGATGATATCACTTGAAAAGCAAACAAAGATTATCAGATTCCCGGCAACGGAACCAATTTGTTTAACCAAAGAATTAGATCCTTTGACTAAAGCTTATTTTTAAGATAAATAAGGGTTACTGATAATCAAGAAAAAAGAGAAAAAGTAATAATAGACAATATTGCAGAAATATAGAAAATCGAAGTCAGTTATATTCGAGAATCAGATACCTTTACAAGCTGTATTCTCCTCCCTTATATAGGAGATTCTTATAACGTACAACTCTTGCTATGGTTGCTCATTAATGACTAATTATGACATTAATGAGGCGTTACAAAGGATAACGATAATTGGGGTACGATTACATAACGTTCGAGTAATCAATGGTGGGTCTTTGAATTTTCCCGTAACTTTGTCTAGATTCATTCTGACCGTGCCTCTCTCATGTTTTGATCAAGTTGAGTTTCCCGTGGCTGATAAGCTCGAGGGTTTACTGAACCGTGCCTCTTTGTACTGTACCTCTTCAAAGGATCACATCCAGCTGTCACGTTTTCCTGTGTTCACGTGACTGGCTGAGTTGTCAAAAGCTGGCTTACGTGTGAAACTCTTTTTTACCAATACAGTTATATCAAGGAATCTCATATATAAGGGAGGAGAATACAGCTTGTAAAGTCATCATATTCTCGAATACAATCTACTTTGCTTTTCTATATTTCTGCAATATTGTCTTTTATTCATTTTTCTCTATTTTCTTGATTATCAGTAACTCGTGTTCATCCTAGAAATAGCTTTAGTCAAAGGATCTAATTCTTTGGTTAAATAGTGTTGGCCAGTCAAGAACTCTCATGTGCCGAAGATGAAAGTAGCAGAGATGAGGATGTTAAGATGGATGTGTGGGTGTACCAGGAGAGATAGGATAGAATAAATCTATCTGCGACAGAGTTGGAGTAGCCTCCGTGGAAGACAAGATGTGGAGTCGAGGCTGAGATGGTTCAGACATGTTAAGAGAAGAAACATTGATGCTCCTGTCAGGAGGTGTGAGAGATTGGCCATGGAGAGTTTGAGAAGAGGTCGAGGTAGACCTAAGAAGTACTGGGAAGAGGTGATTAGACAGGACATGGCGCTGCTTCAGCTCAATGAGAACATGGCCCTTGATATGAGGGTGTGGAGGTCGAGGATTAAGGTAGAAGGTTAGTG